>JAADXY010000002.1:0-146964 GCA_023338065.1 Phytopythium montanum
CATTTCCGAGAGGTCAACGCGCGCGCGTGTCTGGCGGTGATCGACAGGTTTGGAGGAGGGGATGGAGGACTGCTGGACGAGCTGTGATGGCGGTGGGGGGCTCCTCCTGAGGACCGGATGGGGAGTGGAGGCGACCGGTACGCGCCATGTCCGCAAGGTGCGCCGCTCTGTGTAAGGAAGGCACCATCATGTTGATGGTCGCTCGATGGCAGCGAGTGGATGGCTTGGCCGCTGTTCTGTGCCGGTACGCCCCGCGGGTGAACACACTTGCGCTGCATTGCATTGCTGGTCGTCCACGCTAGAGCAAGTGCTCGCGCTCCGCGCCTGATGGACGGGCTGATGGACGGGCATGTATCCATCGCCATGAACTGGACAACGTGGCGTGTGAGTCAGCACCGCATACTCAGATCAAGTCAAATAATACTCCTGAACGAACCCACCGAGAAGAATGAACCTAGAGAAGCGAATGCGAACTTAATCACGGAAGTAAAATATGGATATGGTAAGGAATATATAAATTGATAGAGAGAAAAATCAGCCTTTTCGAAATGTAAAGTTCACAGTACGTACGTACCCTAAAATTCATGTCAAGAGAGGCCCTCATGGTCTTCGCGATACTGTCAAACCCTGTCAAAACTGTTTGAGTTGCTGTTGACAGAGTCGTAAATAGTCGGAGAGAAGTTGTGTGCTCACACCAAATCGGTTTTGCAGTGCCAATCTCGAACGCCAAATTGTGTTCTCACATCAATTTCGGTTTTGCATTGACGGGTTTCGAAGTACCAACCAACTGCAAGCACAAATAGCAGTGACAAATCACACTCAGACGCCGAGGTTACCTCCGCTCGGGACGCTGGGTGGTCACTTGCGTTGGCGTAAAATTTATAGGCAGTCAAACTGGTGAAATTAGGGGTGAAGGGAAAGGTGCACTGCGGTCCACCATTTTGTTTTAGTCACTAGCGTCGTCCAGATCTTCGCGGCTGTCGATAAAATCATCTTCATCTCTGACCTGACCTACCGATTGATCTAGCAGCGAGAGACTCTCGAGCTCGATCACTACAGCGTTGACGGACGCCACGAACTCCGGCTCGATATCGTCCGCCATTGGCGCTTCTGGAGCCAAATCAGTCAGGCACTTACGGAACCCTGCCTGGATCGTTGACGAGCTGATGTCGTTCCAGGCATCAGAGATACAGCTGGTCACCACTCGACGGTCCGGCGGCATCATCTTGAACGGAGCCGACGCGTCACGCGGCTGCTTGAGCTGGTCCTGGAGGTACGCCACCCACGCACGCCGCAGTCTGTCCTTCACCGGCTTGATCCAGACGACGTCGGCGGGCTGGCAGAGCCACGTCAGGCCCGGCGGGACCTTCTTCAACACGATGTTGAGCTTGCGCGCGCATGTAGCCACCTCGTCGACCCAATGGCCGCTGAAGTCGTCCAGCAGCAGCATGATGGGCTCGCTGAAGATCGAGCGATGGCCGAAATGGAACAGTAGGGACTGAACGGTCAAGTAGCCGTTCCACCAGGCAGTCTCGTTGCCGTACACTTGGACATTGTGCAAGTCCTGCAGCGGCGCGACCTCGCCCCACACCCGCCTGCCGAAGCCGTTGCGCAGCCGCCGGTTCTCCTCCCTTGTGGTCGCAGCCTTGGCCGCCGGCGCCTTCATCACGACGAAGACAGGATAGCGCTTCCCGCTAGAGCCTCCCAGGAGCATCGCGGTCATGCGTTCCTTCTCCTTCTTGCCGCACTTCACCCAGACTGTGGTTGAGCCGGTTGGAGCTAAGGTCGTGCGCGGCAGCAGCTCGAAGAAGACGCCAGTTTGGTCGGCGTTGAAGACGGTCTTGATGCCCTCCACGTCCATGGTGCGGTGGAGGTCGGGAGCGAGCGCTCGCGCTTGTTCCAGCGCGTCTGTCGGTGCGATCTGGCCTTGATGCGTCCGAGCTCGAAAGGAGAGACGATGCCGCCTTGAGAAGCCGCGGCGCCATTGCCATGACGCCGAGAATCCTGACTTCACGCCAGTCTCGCTCGCCACCTCGAGGGCCTTAAGCCGAAGCATCGTCGGCGAGACGGGAACACCGTCCCGCCTGCAGTCGTTCACCCATTCGACAATGAAACCCTCCGCCTCAAACGACAGCGTTGTTCCGACGCCGACGTCTCGGACGCGACGCAAGCCCTGCGTGCTGGTACTGCTCGCGCAGATCTCGATCAGCGCCCTCTGCTGGCGCCACTTGTAGATTAGGCTGGCCTTGGCCTTGCGCTTGGAGGCTGCGACGTCGGGGAAGAAGCGGTCCAGCGTCGTCTGGATGCACTGGGTCTGCAGCAGCAGGTTGATTGCCTGCAGCTTGAACGCGTAGTCGTAGGAGTTGTTCAAGAACGCCTTGGGCTTTCTTCCGTCGCCACGAACGCATTGACGTCCCACAGGCTTCTGCATGACCTTCTAAAGCTCGAGTGAGAGCAACTTGGATGGCACCTGCGTCAGCAACAAGCGCATCTCAGCCAGTCATGCTTGTGGCAACGATTTAGGATCGGTCCTGGTCTCAAATAGATTTTTACGATTTGATGTGTATTTTTACACCATCAAATTGAAGCGAGGTGCTCTTGACTGGAAGCAACTCTTGACATGAACTTTAGGGTATCAAATCTTGCAGTTATATCGACATAAAAGCGGCATGAAACGAACCTAACGAGAGATAAGTGCGCAAATTCGTACTTACTGCGTAGTCTATCTGCAAGAAATTCAATTGACTCTGTCGTCACTGTCGTCATCGAGGCGCCACCCCAACTTAATGTGTGACACACCAAATAGGTGTGTCACACATAGAATCGCGTGTAACCACATCAATGACACTCTTCTGAAAGAATGTCACTGTTGCAACCAATCCCCCTTCTTGCACGCCATTCGCCATTTGAAGAAGTGCGTGGGGCGGGAGCGCGTTTCTCTCCTGCACTTGGCAGTCGTCCCGGCACATTCGACAACAGCCCGACAGCGACGGGCAGCGGACGACGCCAAGCACGGAGTGAAGAAAGCGCAGGAAGCGGAGCAGGCATGGCGCGGTCGATCCCCAAGCCGAACGCGCTGCTGGACGGACTGCTGGTGACGCTGCTGTTCCTCGAGATGGGCGTCATCGTGCACACGCTGTGGGACGACCAGCAGATGCTGGCGATCCTCGCGGGCATGATCGTCGTGGTGGCCATCGCCGTCAAGGTGACCAAGACGTGCTTCGCCGTGGGCGGCGGCTGGTTCTCGCGCACGTTCCTGCAGCACGTGGGCAACCCGCTGCGCAAGGCCGTGACGATGAAGAAGTGGTGCGACCAGTCCTGGCAGCTCGTCATCCACGTCGCCATGACCGTCTTCGAGCTCGTCGTGCTGCAGGACGAGCTCTGGTGGCAGGACACGACCACGCTGTGGAACCAGGGCACGCGCTACGGCGTCTTCCCCGAGCAAAAGTTCCTCACCAAGCTGCTCTACATCACCCAACTGGTACGCCGGGCTTGCTCGTATGCGGTCACTGCGAGTCTATAGCCTCACGTTCTCTCTCTCTCTCTCTCACTTCCACTATGGCAGGCGATCTGGATCTACACGGCATTCTCGTGCAAGTTCGTGGAGGAGATCCGCAAGGACTACCTGGTCATGATGACGCACCACGTGGTGACCATCATGCTCGTCACGTGGTCCTACCGCGTCGGGTACCTGCCCGTGGGCGTCATCGTGCTCATCCTGCACGACGCGACCGACATCCCGCTCGACATGCTCAAGATGGCCAACTACCTCAAGCTGGAGGGTGCTCCCGGGCTCTTCATGAGCGAGATCACGTTCGTCTTGACGATCGTCAACTGGTTCTACTTCCGCATCTACCTGTACCCGGTCAAGCTGCTGTACACGACAGTGGTCGAGAACCGCGAGGCGAGCATGACGATGGAGGACGCGCACGACTGGACGAACCTGTTCCCGGAGCCCGGCCCGCCGTCCTGGCTGCTCTTCAACGTGCTGCTCACGACGCTGTACCTGCTGCACATCTGGTGGGGCTTCCTGCTCGTGCGCGTGCTCCAAGGCGTGCTCTCCAAGGGGGCCCACGAGACGGGCAAGGAGGAGTACGAGGGCACCTCGTCCGACTCGGACAACGAGGGACTCAAGGACGATTAGACAGCCCACCCGCGCCGACCCAAAGTCCCTGGGACCGACTGCATTGAACGCCAAG
Source organism: Phytopythium montanum (assembly GCA_023338065.1). NCBI lineage: Eukaryota > Oomycota > Peronosporomycetes > Pythiales > Pythiaceae > Phytopythium > Phytopythium montanum. The sequence continues at coordinate 4,200 of JAADXY010000002.1, forward strand.
CGACGCCTTTGTTCAGGATGTGATGAACCACCTGTGCATGATCCTGTGTGTGGTGGGGATCAATGGCTGCTGACATGGCTACATTCCTACAACTTTAGCGAATCTTAGTTGTAGCTCTTCGAGACGATATAAAATGAAAGAGCCGATACGGTAGATTTTGGCGCCACAACTTGTCGATTTTGGCGCCAACGCAATTCAGAATTGGAGCTCCACAACTGACCGCTTGACTGCCTGCCTTTGAGTCGTCCGCCGCTTACAATGGCGGTGACGGAGGCGTCGATCGACGCGGCGCTGCGCGAGATGCTGCCGCAGATGAAGGCGACGACCGTGACGATGAACATCGTGACGGACATGCTGGCGGAGCTCTTTGAAGTGGGTGTCAAGGAGCTCAAGGCCGAGTGGAAGCACACGATCAAGGACAAGGTGCTCGAGCTCATGCACCTGTGTCCAGACTACGACGACCCAGCGGAGGAAGAGGACGAGGAGGAGGAGGAGGAGGAGGACAAGGAGGAGGAGGACAAGGAGGAAGAGGAGGAAGAGGAAGTACCCAAGCCGCGGAGAGTGCCCGCTGCGACCAAGAAGCGCCGCAACGCCATCTCGGACGATAGCGACGCGCAAGACGACGGTGACAGCGAGCCGCAGGGCTTCGAGAGCGGTGGAGACGCCGAGTCGGAGGACGAGGACGAAGCGCCCAAGAAGCGGCGGCGGGTATCGGTGCGTACAGTATGGAGGTGCCGTCTTCTGGATGCAGTGTGTGAGATGATCTGACCGACTTGGTGCGGTCCAATGTGCGCAGAAGACGAAGGAGCGAGCGGCGCCGAAGAAGCAGACACAACCAGCAAAGAAGGTAACCAAGCAAGCTGATCCACCTGGGTTGTCGGCTCTCAAGGAGCTCGGGCGCGCTGCAGGAGTCCTCAAGTGCGTCTCCTTGCTCTGCAATCGTCAACGTTGGCGCGCTGGCATCTCATGACTGACGTGTGATGATGTGAGAGTAGCCCGAAGGTGTACAAGGAACTGAAGCAAGCCCAATCGACCGACGAAGCCGAGGAAGTGGTGCGCGACCGTTTGCAGGAAGCCGGCGTGCGGTTCAGCGGCCATTACCCGAGCCCACGAGACATCAGCGCGGCCAAGAAGAAGCGCGCGCGTGACAAGGAGCTGGAAGACATTGACACCTCGTTGATCATCGACAGCGGCCGCCCGCGTCGATCGTCGGCGCAGGTCGTGACGTATGCGGCTGCTCCGATCCCGGATGCAGACGGCGCGGTTGTTAATGTAGCTGGAACCACCGCGGATGAAGAGGAAGAAGCCGAGTTCGAAGAGGAAGAAGCCGACGATGAAGACGCCGATGAGGACGCGAGCGGGTCAGGATCGGACGAGTCGGAGGCCGAGTTTTAGAGCTGTCGCGGGTCGCCACGACCTGCGACGTCCATGTTGCACATTGGCGGTGGGCCAACGACCAAGGCGATAACGTATTTGCTTGATGCAGTGTCGTGATAGCATTGCCTTCTCAAGGGTAGTCAATCACTTGGCGGTCTCCAAGCGAGCCGCCTCAAAATACCGCCGAGATGGCATCAACCCAGCTATTTCTGAGGTGGCAGGCGCCGTATCCTTGCTGCGTCGCGGATGGCCATGAATAACCCGCTCTTGATGCTCATCAATGCGAGTTGCAGCCATGCGATTGACATCCAGGCGAGCTGGTTGACCAGATTCACTTGGTCCATACCCTCAACAGGACCCCGACACCAACCTACTTGCCTCCAACAATGCTCGGACTCGACTCGCTGTTCGACTGCTTCCCATTCAAAGCGTCAGCTATTCAAGACAGCAACAATGCCGACGAGCACCCGTCGCTGGAGCAGGTCGAGGTCGTCGGCTCGGAATGGCTCGAGGTGGACGAGCCCGGCGGCTTCTTCGTGCCCAAAGTCGAGCGAAGGAGGCGACGACTGCTGCTGGACCAGGTCAACCACGTGCTGCGCGACGCCGACTGCACGCGCGTCGTGCGTCTGCACGACATGAGCATCGTGTCGAGCGTCGAGGTCGTCGACAGCGCCGGGCTGCCGGCCTGGTGGATGTCCATCCTCGACCCGGTGCAAGTACAAGTGTGGGTCGTTCACTTCCCGACCCGAGAGCGGCTCCAGGCGTGGGTCTCCCAGCTTCGAGCAGTCGTCCAAGCGACCGGAAGCCGAGCTGTCGTCGGTGACATTGTGGCAATGGACAACCAGCAGGCAGAAGTGGCCAGCCACACTGAAGTCGCCGTCTTTGAGGTCCAAGCAGCTGCATGACAAGTGAGTGTGATCCCTGTACAGACCAGACCGGCAATGCATCACAATGACTCGCTTGGACCCTGTCTGTCTATGTTGCCTGCTGCTCCATTGGCGCCGTCCACAGCGGCAAGACGAGAACGAGAGGCAGGAAGCCGAGGCGAGACGAGACGATTGAGTGTGTGTTTCCATCCAAAACCTGCGTGTGATTGCGATTTGCTAGCGCTCGGGCGTGGCCGAGTCAAGCCCCGCCGCTAGGTCCAGCAAGGCGCGTTTCAGTCCGTCCGTTCGTCCGACCGGCCGACCAAGGGAGAGAACCCTTTGATCCGCTTAGGCCGAGGCCGGGACGCCGCCGCCCGACTTGAGGCGCAGCTGGGCCTGGCGCTTGCGCGTGACCTTGGCGGCCTTGGGCTCCTCGACGGCCTTGGCGACGTTGGCGCGCTTCTCCGTCAGGATGAGCTCAATGTGCGCCGGGTTGGCCATGTAGGGCCCGATGCGGCCGTGCGCGCGGTAGGTGCGGCGGCGCTGCTTGATCGCGGCGTTGGCCTGCGCGTGCGAGATGAAGAGCGCGTCCGTGTCGAGGCCCTTGACCTCGGCGTTGGCCTCGGCGTTCTTGACCAGGTCCAGGATGATCTTGGTGGCCTTCTGCGGCCACTTGCACTTGTCGCCGGCGGCGCCGAGCAGCTTGCCCTGCGCGTGGCGGCCGCAGCCGCCCGTGAACTTGGTGAACGGCACGGCCTGCTTGTACTCGAGCACGGCCTCGAGGAACGTCTTGGCCTTGCCGAGCGGCAGGCCCTTGATGGCGTGGCACACCTCGCGGCAGTGCTTGAAGTGCACGCGCAGGTGCGACCCGCGGGCCTTGGCGGCGCGCTGCGCGTCCTCCGGCTCCTGGCTGTACGAAGGCATGGCTCTCTTGCTTCACTCACGGTCGGGTTCTGGAAACTGGGTGTGCCGCCCCATTCCCATTGCGAGCCGACACTGGGGCAGCTCCGCGCGCTCCACCACCAATCGAAACGCGGGGGAATGGTACCTGGTGCCGATACTGGTTTGGAGGGGTGGGGTACTGACCACAACGGTATTTTCGGTATTTTGAGATCTCTTCTGTTCAATTTTGACCGGTATAATATCCTGTCAGTACCGGTTATTGTGAAAACCGCGCGAAACAGAGACGCGTTTTTGGCGGGAACGCTGCGCTGTAGGCGGCCAAAGCAGCTTTTCATTGCGCGCGCGTCGGCATCAGCTTCAGGCTACTTGCTGCAGGCAAGAGCCATGGCCAAGGCCACCAAGGGCAAGCAGACGTCGCTACTGAGCTTCTTCAGCCCGCCGAGCGGCGCGTCGTCGGCCGAGGAGTCGGCGGCCAAGGGCAGAAACAACAGCAGCAATGGCAAGGCCAAGTCCAAGACCAAGGAGAGCGAGGACGAGCCGCTTGGTGTCGCCAAGCGCATCGCGTTCTCGCCCAAGGCCGGGCGCAAGCGCCTGTCCAACGGTGCGGCCAAGCAGCCATCAGTCACAAAGACGACGAAGAAGAATGAGGACGAGGAGCAAGACCCGGAGTCTCCGGGCGTCGGCGCGACCCGCAAGCCGTACGAGGACTTCCTCGGCACCAGCTCCGAGGAGGATGATGCAGGCGCCACGCACTCGACTGATGCCACGCAGCCTACGCAGAAGATCCCTCCAGAGCGCAAGCGGCAGCGCGTGGCCGTTGGCGCGTCCAAGAAGATCATCATCCAGGACGACAGCGACTCGGACTCGGACGAAGACATGCCGTTGGCACGATCGCGTCGCGCGCGGCAATCAACGCCCGTCAAGCAGTCCAAGAACATTGTGAGCAGCGACGACGACGTCGGCGGAGAGGACGACAAGGACTCGGAGTTCAGTGCCAGCGAAGCGAGCGAAGACGACGAAGAAGAGGAGGAGGACGACGTGTCGATGAGTGAAGAGGAAGAAGAAGAAGAGGAGGAAGAGGAAGTCGCTCCACGCAAGCACTTGACCAAGGCCAAGCCAGCCAAGGCGAAAGCCAGCGCGTCCTTCTTGTCGCCCCCAGCCCGCGCCAAGGCCACTAGCAAGGCGCGTGCGAAGACGTCTACGCCCAGCGCGTCCCCTCCGTCGTCCGCCAGCAAGAAGAAGTCGATCGAGACGTCGTCGGCCGCGGCGGAGGCTAGTCTCTCGGGTGTACCAGCCGGTGTCTTTGGCTCGGGCAACCACATCCACGATTCGCTCGCCTTCCTGAACAACAAGCGCAAGGACCTGAACGGCAAGACGCCGGGCGACGCCGAGTTCGACCCGCGTACGCTGTATGTTCCGCCCGAGTTCATCAAGAAGGAGACGCCGGCCATGGTCCAGTGGTGGGAAGTCAAGGCGCGCAACATGGACACGGTGCTGTTCTTCAAGGTGGGCAAGTTCTACGAGCTGTTCCACATGGACGCGGACGTGGGCTTCAAGGAGCTCGGGCTGATCTACATGAAGGGCGAGAAGGCGCACTCGGGCTTCCCGGAGATCGCGTACTCCAAGATGTCGTCGCAGCTCGTGGCCAAGGGCTACCGCGTCGCGCGCGTCGAGCAGACGGAGACGCCCGACATGCTCAAGGAGCGCAACAGTTCGCTGGCCAAAAAGGCCAAGGTCGTGCGCCGCGAGGTGTGCTCGCTGCTGTCCATCGGCACCAACACGGTCAGCTTCCTGGACGCGCGCATCTCTTCTCGCGAGCAGGCAACCGCCAAGTACTTGCTCGTGCTCAAGGAAGCGCAAGACGGCAGCTCGTACGGCCACCACCCGGCCAACGGAGTGGTCATGACGGTGCGTCTTGGCGTCTGCCTCATCAACTGCGCGACGGGCGCGATCCAGATGGGTGAGTTCAGCGACACGGAGCAGCGCGACCGGCTCAAGACGCTCTTCGCGCAGTTCTCGGTCGTCGAAGTCGTCAGCGAGCGCGGCGGGCTGTCCGAAGCCACTCGCTCGATGCTCAAGTTCGCTGCTCCGGACGCCATTCGCAGCGAACTCCGCGCTGGCAGCGAGTTCTGGGACGCGCAGCGCACTGTTGACGAGCTGGACGGCGCCGGGTACTTCACCGAGAGCGGCTGGCCAGAGTCTGTGCTCGAGTTCCTCGAGATGGACAAGACCGTCAAGGCAGATGGCACGCTCGCGGTCAGTGCGCTCGGCGGGTGTGTGTGGCACCTGCGGCGCTGCATCATTGACCAGGAACTCGTGTCGCTCGGCAACTTCAAGCGGTACACACCCGCGGACGAGGAAGCCCACGCTCAGAGTAAGGCGGCGGCGACTGAAGGGGACGGCGAGCTGCGGCAAGAGTACGTCGTGCTGGACGCGCAGACCATCCAGAACTTGGAGATCCTGGTCAACAGCTACAACGGCTCGCGGTCGGGCTCGCTCATTGACATCCTCGACAAGACGGTCACGAGCTTTGGCAAGCGTTTGTTCCAGGAGTGGGTGCTCAAGCCGCTGTGCAAGGTCTCGGCCATCAACGAGCGCCTGGACGCCGTGCAGGAGCTGGGAGAGCATGGCGAGCTGTTGCTCGAGCTGCGCGACCGTCTCAAGGCTCTGCCTGACCTCGAGCGGCTACTCTCGCGCATCCACGCGCTCGGTTCGACGTACCGCGCGCGGGAGCACCCGGACAGCCGCGCCATCATGTACGAGCGCGAGACGTACAATATCCGCAAAATCCGGGACTTTGTCGCGGTGCTCAACGGCTTTGGCTCGGCCGTCGCGCTCGTCAAGGAGCTCGGCCCACAGCTCTCGCGCATGGACTCTCCTCTCCTCCAGACGATCTTGAAGGTCCACACGGATGAGGACAGTGCTTCGCTCCAGAGCGGCCACTTCCCGAGCTTGACGAGTAAGCTCGAGTTCTTCAAGCACTCGTTCGACCAGGCCGTGGCTCAGAAAAGCGGCGTCATCGTCCCGCAGGAGGGTGTGGACCCCGAGTACGACGGCGCGATCGCTGAGATCGCAGAGATCGAGGGAGAGTTCGAGGCGTACCTTGCTGAGCAGCGCAAGGCGCTCCAGTGTCGACAGCTCGCGTACTTTGGCACCAAGAAGAAGGAGGACCGATACCAGATCGAAGTGCCTGAGAGCGCCGTCTCGGGCAGCCGCAAGCAGCCGAAGGAGTACGAGCTCAAGTCGCGTCGCAAGGGGTTCAAGAGGTTCCACACGCCGACGATCCGCGGTCTGCTGAAGCGGCTGGCGGCGGCCGAGGACCGAAAGGAGCAGGCATTTAAGGACCAGACGCGGCGCATGTTCCACAAGTTCGACGAGGACTATAAGAGCTGGATGAAGGCCGTGCAGTGCCTCGCGGTGCTCGACTGCTTGCTCAGCCTGGCGCTCGTGAGCAGCCAGAGCGACGGCTACGTTCGCCCGGAGGTCGTGGCGAGCGAGCGGCCGTTCGTCGACATCGCGGACGGCGTCCACCCGTGTGTTGCGGCCTCGTTCGACGGCGACTTCATCCCGAACGACACGCAGATCGACGGCCAGACGCGCATGCTGCTGCTGAGCGGGCCCAACATGGGCGGCAAGTCGACTCTGCTGCGGCAGACGTGCGTGCTAACACTCATGGCGCAGCTCGGGTGCTTCGTGCCGGCGTCCAAGTGCCGCTTGAGCCCCGTGGACCGCGTGTTCACACGCATCGGCGCGTCCGACCGCATCCTGGCCGGTCAGAGTACGCTGTTCGTCGAGCTGGCCGAGACGGCGACGATCCTGCGCCACGCCACACGCCACTCGCTCGTCATCCTGGACGAGTTGGGACGCGGCACGTCGACGTTTGACGGCACAGCCATCGCGTACTCGGTCGTGGAGCACCTCGTGCGTGACATCCGGTGCCGCGCGCTGTTCGCGACCCACTACCACTCGCTGGTCGAGGAGTACGAGGGCCACGAGAGCGTCGCGCTCGCGCACATGGGCTGCATGGTGGACCCGGAGAACGAGCGCCGCGTCACATTCCTCTACAAGCTGGCGCCGGGTATGTGTCCCAAGAGCTACGGCATCAACGTGGCCATGCTCGCTCGACTCCCGCAGGAGGTCATTGACTGCGCCGCACGCAAGTCGGAGCAGTTCGAGCGCGCGCTCAAGCAGCAGCATCAGCAGATCCAGAGCGAGGACGAAGACGTCTCGATGGAGACCGTCAAGCGCATTGTGAGTGCGGACAACGTCGACGTCGCGACGCTCATGGACGAGTGGCGCAGTGCCAAGCGTGCCGTCGACGCGCTGGAGAGCTGAAGCGCAAGGGTAAGCGTACATTATACACGGCTTGGGTTTTATCTGGTGCCGTCGTTGGACGGATGCGTTGATTGTGCGTCTATGTCTAGCCACAGGTCGGCTTCACACGGCAATGTGTCCGCTGTTGGCGGTGACGAGGGCGTCCCGTTGACGCTGGGAGCGGTGCGCGACCATCCGCTTGACGCCGACCAAGGCGGCGGTGGAGATCAAGGCGGTGGCTAACACCACGGCGACCATCCCGCTGGCTGAAAGGAGACCCGTGACGCCTCCGTACGCTCCTTCACCGTCGGCCCCCGGGAGTGAAGCGCCGTCATCGGACTCGGCGGTTGGATCGCCGTGCTGCTCGTCGTCCAAGTCGACTTGGCCGTTCTCGCAGAAGTGAAGCGACGACGTCGAGATGGTGTCGTACACCTTACACAAGCGGCACGCAGCGCTGAGGCAGCCAAAGCCGCTGGACGAGTCACGAGCACAGGTTTCGTCCGTCACGACGAAGAGTCCGAGCTCAGAAGCTTCGGGCGGTGACGGCAGTGAGCAAGTCGGCTCGACAATCATCGGAGCGTCCGTCACATTCGTGGACAATCCGTTGCAACCTGGCAGATCGCCGGTGAACACACTGTCAAAGAGCCTGCAGAGCCGGCAGGACGGGTTGAAACACCCGAACATCACGGCGGAGCTCGCGTTCGAGCACGAACTGTCAGCGACGATGTCCAAGCCGACCTGCTGCTGGGCTTCAGGCAGCGTGACATCACATACCGGAGTCTCCGACGTCGTCGCTGGCTGCAAACCGGTCAAGTTGGTGCTCGTGGACGGGGTTTCAAGGTCTGATGGACAGAAGTCGAGGCCTGTGACCGTCGACTCGGGTCGTTTGCAGAACCGACAGACGCCGAGACACCCAGGACTTCCTTCTTCACATGCTGAGTCCGTGACGACGGCGATGCCCAGCGTGGCTTGACTCTCCGACACGCGCATCCCGCACGTCTCCTGTTCTTGAGACTGAGTAATCGACACGGACTGGAGCGCTGCGCAGCTGCGGAACGCGTCCAGACCGGCGGAGTCGTTGCTGACGCGGCACAACCGACAGCTGGAGCTGAGGCAGCCCATGCTGTCGGCGGCGCACGTCTCGTCTTTGGCTGCGCTCAGACCGGCGGCAGTCTCGGTTGATGACACGAACGTGGCGCAATCGGCTGATGGAAGTGTCGACTCCGTCGCTGGTGGCGGTGAAGCGCATGGGAAGTACGCGAACGAGCTGAGCGTGGGCTCAGCTTGACACAACCGACAGTGGGAGGTGATGCAGCCCAAGCTGTTGGGATCGAGCGTGACTTCACAGGATGGATCTTCGGTGATGCCGATCCCCAGCGCTCGATATTCTGGCGATATCAGCGGACATGGCGTCTCCTCATCGACTCCAGTGCTTGAAGTGCCCGTGGCAAGAGCGTCAGCGAGGACTGCAAGGAGGAAGAGGAGCTGCAACCAGCGCCGCCGCCAGCTTCGCCGCTCCATGCTGACGGAGCAAGCGCGGAGGCTGGGGTTCCAGGCGTTCCTCGCGAGTTCTCAAATGTCGCGGGGGGCGAGGTTTCACTCGTGCCTGTCGCTCGGTCGACGCGCCGTTAGACTTGTCGCGGACGCGTTGAAGTCCGCTTTCCGCTCCAAGAGCCGCGCAGGAGGTCAAGCTAGGCTGAAACGACGAGCGCGGCCGCAGGACGAGCGCCATGAAGAACAAGAGCCAAGTGACAGCGACGCATTGAAGGCGACGCATGGAGGTGGAGACCCCGTCGCCGTGGTGCCGACCCGACCGCGCTGTTTCGGAAGAATAGCGGACCGATAACGCTCCGAGACGCAGTGATCAGTCGCGACCCAACGGGTGCGAGCCACAACAAGGCAGTGCGGCTTGTGCTCGCTGTGCGCAATGAAGCCCGCCTTCTCTGGCCTCCAAGCTGTTCCGATCCTGGTAGATGGCCGTTTCTCGTCATGAAGGGACGGGATTAATCCCTCGCGTGGACAAGGCCAGCAGTCTCCTCCCTCCAGCCATCGCCTTGCCTCCCCACTGTCCATCTCATTCTCCTTCCAGCCACCTGCAGCACGCATCCATCGCTGAAGAGGAGACGACATGGTACACTCACGACAGTATGGGCTCGTGACCCTGTCCAAGCTCATCGCTATCTGCGCGTTAGCTAGCTCGCTTCAGCTCGCGGAGGCTCAAGACGTGACTGTGGCGGCTCAAGACGTGACAATGGAGCCTCAAGACACGATTGTGGATGCCACACCGACTACAGTCTGCTTTGCCTCGACCGGTGACGTCGCGGTCGGCATCCAGGCGATCCCGGACTCGTCATGTGTGGCGGGAGGCCTCGGGTGTTTCAGCTCGGACTGCCGCTTCTGCAAGTTCTCGGAGACACCCAACTCGGCTCACCTACTTGCATGCTCTGGGTTCGGATACGCCTTCGTCCCACTGGCCACGGACCCGGCGACCACCGCGACCGCCACTGTTGTGAACGACTGCGCGGTCTCCTCGGGCGATTACGCGGTCGGAGTGCGCGCTGTTGTGGACGCGGCCTGTGTGAGCGGAGGTCTGGGCTGCTACAACGACCACTGCCGCTTCTGCAGGGCAGAGGTGACGCCCGAGTCGGCCCACTTCACGGACTGTTCGGCGTTCGCGGTGACAACAGAGGTTCCAGTCGTGGCCACGGTTGTCCCGGAAGAGGTGACGACAGCGCCTGTGGTCGACACGGTGGCTCCGGTTGCCGTCGACACTGATGCTCCTGTTGTTGTCGACACGGTCGCTCCGACTGGTGAGACATTGGCTCCGATCGTCGACACGGTGGCTCCAGCTGCTGACACGGAGGCTCCCGTTGTCACCGACGCTCCTGTTGCGGTCGACACGGAGGCTCCGGTTGTTGTCGACACTGTTGCTCCACCGATCGACACCGATGCCCCAGCTATTGCCTCCGACACTCCAGTTGTTGGCGACACTGTTGCCTCAGCAGTTGTCACGGAAGCTCCTGTGGTGGTGGACACGATTGCACCGGTCGTTCCATTCCCGGAGGTCCCTACGGAGCCGACTGCATCTCCTGCAACGGACGAGCCCGTGTTCAGCGAGACGGACTTCTCCGGCTCGCAGTGCGTCATCGACGACGCGTTCAAGGCGCTGGGGATCGACGTCGTGCCGGACTTGACGGTGACAAGCGTCGATCTCGACTACTTCATCACCGGCTGCCGGTTCTGCAAGCGCGTCGAGTCGATCGAGTTCGAGGCCTTTACCTTCTGCGCCATGTTCCCTTCGTATGTCGACACTGGCGTCGCGATCGTTCCTCCGACCGAAGCGCCAGTCGATACCGAGACCTTGGCGCCTATCATTGACGTCGAGACGCTCGCTCCAGCGGTGGAGACTGTTGCTCCCGTCGATGCTTCGCCAGTCTGCACAACTCCAGTGTCTCAAGGTGACGCCGCTGTCGGCATCCAGATCGTCACGGACGCGACCTGTGTCAACGGCGGACTTGGCTGCATCGACAGCGTCTGTCGCTTCTGCAAGATCACGACAACGCCTCAGTCGGCTCACCTGAACGACTGCTCGGGTCTCTCGAACCCGTCAACCGCAGCACCAGCCACGGTGATGCCCACCGAGTGCACGACTCCCGTGTCGGCTGGTGACGCTGCCGTTGGGATCCAGGTCATCACGGACATGAACTGCGTCTACGGTGGCCTTGGCTGCTTCAACCAGGTGTGTCGGCACTGCAAGGTTGCGATTACAGCACAGTCGGCACATCTCGACGACTGCGCCAAGTATCCCGGCGGCGCCTCGACCACCACGACCGAGCCGATCTTTGACCAAGCCGCTGTCACTGGAACGACCTGCTCGATCGACTCGACGTTCAAGAGCATGGGCATCGACGTCGCCACTGACGCGAGCGTGTCGGCTGCCGACGACGACTTCTACATGGACGGCTGTCGGTTCTGCAAGCTGTTCGACTCGACCGAGGCGTCGACGTTCACGGCCTGTACGTCATTCCCTGGCTACGGTGTTATCACGACGCCCAAGTGCACGCAAGTCGTGTCGCTCGGAGACGCAGCCGTGGGGATCAATATCACGACGGACTCGAGCTGTGCGAGCGGAGGCATCGGGTGCATCTCGAGTCTCTGTCGCTTCTGCAAGGTGACGACCACGCCGCAGTCCGCGAGCTTCTTGGCTTGCTCCGCTATCGGCTCCTCGTCAACGACGACGCCTGCAACGACCTCAGCCCCCGTCGCCACCGTTGCGGCCACCGCGATCCCATTGACGTGCTCGTCCACGATCAGTGGCGGTGACGCTGCCGTCGGTCTGGACGTCGTGGCGGACCCGACCTGCGGAGACGGAGGCATCGGCTGCATCAGCTCCATCTGCCGCTACTGCAAGCGGTTCGTCACCAGCCAGTCGGCCGGCTACATGAGTTGCACGGATGTTGTGGTGCCCGACATGTCGGCAATCACGTTCGTGCCGATCCCGGCCGTGACGACGGCGACGACTGACGCGCCACTGGTGACCACGCCGCTGACGCTGGTCAACGCGGCGACGAATACGGTCGTTGTCTCGACAACCGCTCCTACCACCGCGCCAGCTACGACCGCGCCAGTCACTGTTGCTCCTGCTACGAATGCCCCGGCCACAACTGCTCCAGTGGTGACGACTGAAGCGCCAGCGACTGCGGCTCCAGCGACCGAAGCGCCAGTGACGGCCGAGCCAGTGACTGCTGCACCAGTCACACCCGCTCCAGCGACACCAACGTGCGGCGACGTGTCTCCAGGCGACAGCGCCGTCGGTCTGGCCATCGTCGCGGACGCAAACTGCTTGTCCGTCGGCGGGTTGGGCTGCATCGGCGGCACGGGCTGCAAGTTCTGCAAGGTGCTCGACACGCCTCAGTCGTCGACGTACGGGTTCTGCCCTGGATACCCGACGGCGGCGGCGCTCAGCGTCCAGGCCAATGCCGACAGCACTTCGAGCTTGGCTGCGGGTCTTGACGACTTGATCAGCAACAACCCAGGCGTCATGTACGCTGTCGCTGCCGCTGCCTGCGTCGGTGCCCTTGCTGCGGTCGTCGCTGTCGTGGTCGGTGCCAAGCGTGTGGTGCGTCGCCTCCGTCGCGGTAGCAGCAGCAACAGCAGTGGGGACTCGGTGGGCGACGTGGAGGGCGAGGACGGCAGCGTGCTCAGCGCCGTGACGGTGGACCGCGCGAGCGCCACCGGCGTCGGCTCCGATGAGGAAGTGGGCGAGGTGTAGTAGGCCGCGATGCAGCACAGGTCAATGGCTTCAACCAATACATGCACTCATAGTGAGCAAGCAAACAAGGTCGGCACAGCCACGCGCCATGCCCGCTCGGAAGAGAAACGCGTCGCCATGAAGCGCAGCCATTCATTGCGTTTACTGCTGTAGACCCGGTTGCCCCCATGGCTGGCTCCCAGCATGCGGGCGATTCCCGCGAGCGAGCACAGCAATCGACGGCCCAGCCAGCGACGCCATGCGCCTTGGCCAGTGCGAGCAGAGGGCATGGACGCAGGCAGCATGCATTGACGCATACAGGTGTGCAAGGCCGCGGGGCGAGCTTCAATAGCAATCGACAGAGTTGAAAGCCGCGCAGTGACGCGGCGGAGTCGCTGGTTGTCTCACAACACACGGGTGGGTTGGCCCTCATTCGTCAAATCAACCCACCCGGGCTTTCTAAAATACAAATAGCAAGTTGAACGACGGGTTTGGGTCAACATGAAAGACCCGCTAAACCCGTTTTTTTTTTTCACCCGATCTTTTTGTTGCATGTTTCTGCCTCTTGGGCATCAATCCTCCCCCAAGCAGCAGCAAGCACCCACCCCGCTGTTGAGGCTTCCCATTCCCGCTTTCACCCGCTCCAGCTCAAGCTTCTCCCTCTTCCCCTCCCCCCCTCCATCAACCATGGCCGCGGTCCGCAAGTACGTCATTGGCGGCAACTGGAAATGCGTACGTCTCTCTCTCTGTGATCCCCCATACGGTCTGTGTGGAATCTCTAACTAACGCCTTCCTTGGGCCAACAGAACGGCACCAAGCAGTCGGCGCGCGAGCTGATTGACCTGCTGAACAAGGTGTCGATCGACACGGAGCAGGTCGATGTGATCGTGGCGCCGCCGGCGCTGCACCTGGAGCTGGCGCAGTCGCAGCTGCAGAAGGACATCTTCGTGAGCGCGCAGAACGTGAGCCTCACTGGCCTGGGCGCCTACACTGGCGAGATCGCGGCCGAGCAGCTGCTCGACTTCGGGCTCAAGTGGACGATCACTGGCCACTCGGAGCGCCGCGCGTACTACGGCGAGACGGACGAGATCGTGGCCAAGAAGACCAAGCGCGCGCTCGACCTGGGGCTCAAGGTCATCTTCTGCATCGGCGAGACGCTCGAGGAGCGCCAGGGCGAGCAGACGCTGGCCGTACTCACGCGCCAGACGCAGGCGCTCGCCAGCATCATCTCGGAGGCCGACTGGGACCGCGTCGTGATCGCGTACGAGCCCGTGTGGGCCATCGGCACGGGCGTCGTGGCGTCGCCCGAGCAGGCGCAGGAGGCGCACAAGAGCCTGCGCACGTGGCTCGCCGAGGCCGTGTCGATCGACGTGGCGCAGAAGGTGCGCATCATCTACGGCGGGTCCGTCAAGGCCAGCAACTCGGCCGAGCTCATCGCGCTGCACGACGTCGACGGCTTCCTCGTCGGCGGCGCCTCGCTCAACGCCGAGTTCGAGACCATCATCAAGGCGGCCCAGTAAGACGGCAATGGTGCAGCGGTGGCAGTACCTAAGAGCTCACTTCTCTTCTTTAGGGGGGGGTGAATGCTGCAGCGGTATTCTCGCACCCCCACACACAATAACATGAGTATCATACGTGACAATGCCTGGTATCCAGTCATCTTATCCACGAGGAGCTACGAACAGGACTCGCCATCTGTGACGTGTGAAAACTTATGTTCACTATGGACTTCGACTACCTAGTCCGCCTTGAGGAACATGAGCAGACCCTCCTTGTACAGCGCGCTGACGACGCCGATCTGGTCCTCCGGGTCCTCGTGCGGCAAGTCGCCGACGCGGAAGTAGCCCGGGTAGCTCGCCAGTATGAACTCGATGCTCTCGGCGTCGTCGAGCTCGAACTCTAGCGGCGAGATGGGCACCTCGTGGTGCTGCCGCGAGTTGTCTCGGCAGTGGTACACAATGGCCTTGCCGTCCTCGACCACGAGCCGCGCCACGTTGTGCCGCACGAGCTTGAGCTGCGTGTTGACTGAGATCTTCTGCAGCGGCGAGTTGTCGTTCGTGCAGTCCTCCTCCTCGTCCTCGAGCGCCGGCGGCAGGCGGTCCACCAAGAAGTTCTTGGCCATCTGGTCCGCCGCCGCGTCCAGCATGCCCATGGCCTCACCCAGCACGAGCTTGAGCGAGCCCTTGATCCTGTCGCTCAGCTCGCGGCGCCGCGGGTCGTCCACGCGGTCCGAGTGCATGACGCCCATGTAGTCGAGGTAGTCGCGCGGCAGCGACCGGCGCAGCTGCACGTCGCTGTTGATGGCACCAGCGAGCGCCTGCGGTAGCAGCACCTCGAGCAGGTTGCCCACCGTGTTCTGCTGGCCTGTCGACACGGTCAAGTGCAGCGAGTGAATGTCCGGCGCTGACTGCGCCTGGTGGATAAAGCCGCGCGGGAAGTAGAGCAGGTCGCCGCGCTCGAGCTCCACCTCGAGCATGGGTTTGCCGATCTCCTCGGGCTGGAAGTTGCCGCTCGGGTACCGCGCCAGCATGGAGCTGTCGTCCGGCGGCGCGTACACCTTCCAGTGCTTGCAGCCCTCCGTCTGGAGCAGGAAGGCCTCGATGTCGTCAAAGTGCGGCGCAAAGCCCTGCGTGCCCTTGGGCGTCAGGTACGTGTTGGCGCCGGCCATGCAGCCCCACTCGCTCTCGAGCACGGACAGCAGCTTCCACACGGGGTCCGAGAACTTCTGCGGACACAGCAGGCGCACGGAGCAGCCTTCCTCGAAGTGCTTCCACACCAGCTTGTTCGTGGCCGCGCCGTCCGGGTTGAGCGTGTACCGCGTCTTGTCGACGTACTTGGTCAGGTCCAGGTCCTCTCCGAACGACAGCGTGTGCTCCTTGAGGATGCGGTCGATCTCGGCCTTGCTGAACCAGCCGTCGTAGAAGCTCGGGCACCGCCGCTTGATCACCAGCGGCCGCTGCTCCCAGTACTTGGCGTAGAACTCGTCCGCCGTCACCGGGTAGATGAGCCACTCGAACAGCAGCCGCGCCTTGGTCGCGCTGTGCAGCTCCGTGTTGGCCGCCAGCTCGTGCGCGTCCATCACTTCGTCCTCCTCCACCGCTACAGCATCCAGACCACAAGCCGAGCGTGAGTCACCCAGCAACAGCAGCAGCATGAAGCCATACTAGCAACACTACTGCTGTCCATCCACTCACCCTTGTCGATCCGGAGCGGCACGTCGTCCTTGGGGCTCGCACGGCGCTGCTTCTTGGCCGGCGGCGGCGCCGTGGCTGCCGCAGCAGCAGCAGGAGCAGCGTCAGTAGGAGCACTGCCAACAGCCGATGGGGCGGCCGGCGCCTTGGACTTCTTCTTCTTGCCAGCCATGGCGAGCGCGCGTGTCTAATCAGCGAATGAGCTGCTCGCAATGGCCATTCGAATGGAACGAAATTCGAGCCATTGTAACCTGTATCAGACAGGTTTGTCGTATGAGGACATGCTTATCCAGTCTAGCGGAGATTGCTCACACTTCAAACAAAAGAGCCTTGTATTGAAGTGTAAACTCTCGGTACGAGGTCCTAGAGATATGCATGTGCTCACGGTATGTGAACATTGGTGGGATCGGATCCATTGCGTCAAACATCAGCGATCGACGCGGCCGCCTCCTCGGCGGAGACCTTCGCGGTGGCGTCCTGGTCCACAGCCGAGAGCACACCGCTCTCCTCGTCCTCAACGTCCTCGGACGCGTTGCTCGAGCGGCGGAAGCGGCGCGCGACGCGGCGGGTGCCAACGACAGCCACGAGCATCACAGCCAGGACGCCAACGCAGGCGGCAGCGGCGATGGCGTACATGGCAACAGCGTTGCTGCTGAACAGGTTCTTGAGGCTGCCAGAGAGCCCGGTCTGCT
This sequence comes from Phytopythium montanum, assembly GCA_023338065.1. Taxonomy (NCBI): domain Eukaryota; phylum Oomycota; class Peronosporomycetes; order Pythiales; family Pythiaceae; genus Phytopythium; species Phytopythium montanum. Next base: position 20,794 of record JAADXY010000002.1, read on the forward strand.
GGCCTCCCGCCTTGTCCGCGGACGCCTGGACGAGGAGAGGAGACGCGGGGTAGCCCGGGCAGAAGTCGAAGTGGCTCGACAAGTCCGAGTCGAAGTGCTTGCAGAACTTGCAGCCAGCGTCGCCTAGGCAGCCAGCAGTCGTCCCGGCGGGGCAGTGCGTCGGGTCGTATGTGTACGCGACTCCGCCCTCGGCATCGCCGATCGAGAGCTCGTTGCCGGCGCAAGCGATCGCAACGTCGATGGCAGACACGACGGGCACCTCGACGACTCCAGCAGCAGCAGCAGCGGATCCGGCAGCCGAGGCTGCAGGCGCGGCCGCGACCGGGTAGCCGTCGCAATACGCGTACACAGCGGACTGGTTGGTCTCGAACTGCTTGCAGAACTTGCACGCTGTCTCACCGATGCAGCCGAGGCCACCCACCGCCACGCAGCTCATGTCCGTCACAATGGCGAGGCCAATCGCGCTGTCGCCCGGGTTGACGACCATGTCACACGTCGCCGCGACGGAGACGGAGCCAGCGGTCGCAGCAGAGCCAGCGGTGCCAGCATAGCCCGCGATCGAAGCGCAAGCGGCGAAGGTCGTCGACTCGGCAGTGTCGAACATCTTGCAGAACCGGCAGCTGTCCATGTAATAGTCGACGTCAGCCGCCGTGACCGTCGGGTCCACAGCGACGTCGACGCCAAAGGTCTTGAACGCGTCGTCGACTGCGCACTCGACGGCCACGACGTCGACTGGAGTGAACACCGGGTCCGTGACGCTCGGCGCGGCAGTAGCCGTGATGAACTTGGCGCAGTCGTCGAGATGCGCCGACTCGGTCGTGTTGACAGCCTTGCAGAAGCGGCACACCTCGGTGAAGCAGCCAAGGCCACCGACCACGCACGTAGCGTCCGTGATGACCTGGATACCGACGGCAGCGTCGCCCTCCGACACGGGCGTCGTGCACTCGGCTGAAGGCACTGCGGGCACTGTCGGCGTCGGGTTCAGGACTTCCGTGCAGTTGGTCAGGTGCATCGACTGCGGCGTCGTCTCCAGCTTACAGAAGCGGCAGATGGTGTCGATGCAGCCCAGGCCGCCGTTGACGCACGAAGCGTCCGTGACGATCTGGATGCCGACACTAGCGTCGCCCTCCGAGACTGGTGTCATGCAGACATCCGCGGCAGTAACAGGCGCGTCAACAATAGGCGCAGTTGTGTCGACGACGACCGGGGCGGCAGTGTCGACAACGACTGGGGCGGCAGGGTCGACAACGACTGGGGCGGCGGTGTCGACAACTACCGGGGCGGCAGGGTCGACAACTACTGGGGCGGCAGGGTCGATAACACCTGGGGTGGCAGGGTCGATAACACCTGGGGCAGCAGTGTCGGCAACCGGGAGCTCGACGACCGGGGCGGCTGTGTCCACAACCGGCGCCGCAGTGTCAATGACGACGACTGGAGCAGTGGTATTCGCCTCAGGCACGACCGGATCGGTGACAGGCGTGGTGTAGTACGCTGGGAAGAGGGCACAGAACGAGAAGCTTTCGTACTCGACGTTGTCGACGGTCTTGCAGAACCGGCAGCCGTCCGTGTAGAAGTCCGCGTCCAAGTTCGTGACGGTCGCGTCGGCCACCACATCGATGCCGAGGACCGTGAACGACTCGTCGATCGTACATGTCGTCGCGACATGGTCGGCCTGGCTGAACGCTGGCTCCTCCGTCGTGGCGGTAGCGGTCGTGCCAGTCGGCGTCTCCGTGAACGGGACGACCGTGCCGGGAGCAAGCGGGTCCGACACAGGAGCGAGAGTGTCGACGACAACCGGAGCAGCCGTGTCAACGACTACTGGCGCCGCCGTGTCGACGCCAATGGGAGCAGCAGCGTCGGTGACAACGGGAGCAGCCGTGTCAATGACGGGATACGCTGAAGCATCAGCGGTAGGCACAGTCGTCTCGACCGGCGGAGTCGCAGTAGCTAAGCTCGAGCAGTTTGTCAGGTGGGCTGACTGAGGAGTCACCTCCTCCTTGCAGAAGCGGCAATGGTCGGTGTAGCAGCCCAGGCCGCCAGCCGCGCACGACGCGTCCGTGACGGCGCGAATGCCAACCGCTTGGTCGCCCTCCGAGATGCTGCAGTCTCCCGCAGTAGCGGCGACCGGGGTGGTTGCCGGCTCCGGAGCGAGCGGAGTGAAGAAGTATTCGAACATGGAGCAATCCAGCAGATGCGCCGACTTGGTCGTCTCCGAGTACTTGCAGAAGCGGCAGTTGTCGGTGTAGCAGCCAAGGCCTCCAGTGGCACAGCTTGCGTCAGGGATCGCCTGGACACCGACGGCGATGTTGCCCTCCGAAGCAACGCACTCAGCTGGCGGTGCGGGGGCTGTCAGGGTAGCGTCCTGGCCCGCCACTAGCTGCAACGAGCTGGCCAACGCACAGACAGCGATGAACTTGGACAGAGTCCGCAGTCCATTCTCGCGTGGGTACACCATTCTTCTGCCGCTTTCAGCGCCGGATGAGCGTCGGGAGACGCGTGCTTCAGGCTGGCGGAAGGAGAATGAATGAGCGAGGAGAGGTGGCCAAGTCGGCTCGAGCGCGCCGTTGGTTGGGACCTCGTGGCGATCCTTCCAGCGGTTCGCACTACTCGAAACGGCCTCTCATGATGAGACTCATCGCAAGTTGAGCGATTACTCTGTCAGAGAGAGCTCCCATACTACGGTAGTCGAGGTGTGGGCTCGGAAACGGACGGAGGATGCAACGCACTCCATGGCGCATATTCCAGAAGTCTGTCTGGCGCTCTTCCTGCAGATCAAGGCGTCATGACCGTCAGATTCTTCCGGCGCGAAGGCTCCACCTATTGCGACCTTCCAGCATGCAACGGCAGTCTGAAACGGCAAGCAAGAACATCCTCGGCGTGCTCGCTTGCTTGTTGTTCTGTCAGAGCGGCAAGTGACCGAGCGGACGCGCTGCGTGTCTGGAGGATGCAACGGCCGATCGCACCGTGTGAACGACGGGTGGCGCACACCAATGATACTCCTCTCGCTTCGAGAATGGACCAGTGTGCGTCTTTGTCTTCCCGTCCTCTCGGTTGGCGTCAAGGTGTGGTTGCAGTCACTGTGTTTGGGGTCGTGTACCACGATTCGCGCTGCCACCGCCGACGTACCGCGTCTGGCAATGTTGCTAGTGTGAGCAAGGCAAGGCGATTGATCAGATGGCAAGACGATTGATCTGATGGCAAGGCGATTGGTCTGATTGGTGAAGGCGTCATTCAATCCCAGAAAAGGCCGTGTGGCAACGCCAACGGATTGTATTGGTCTCGTCCGGTCTTATGGTAAATGCAGGCTCGAAAGCGATATGCAGAGTGTTCGAGGAAGGACGTGGCTGGCCGGTTTTGAGCCGAGCGGCTTACCCTTGAGCGCGCGTGCTTTGCGTCCATGCGTCTGGCCTCCCTCTCGGTCACTGGGGAGATCGCTTCCAGTGTGTCGTACGGGTCGTATGGAGGCGTCTAGACCTCCCCAGAGAGCGAGGCATTCGCTTCCTCGGCCGTCACACCCGTGGCGGTCGCGGTGTCCTCCGTGACAGCCGACAGCACGCTGCCCTCCTCCTCCTCGTCCTCCTCGTCGTCGAACTCGTTGATGCTTCCGCGACGCAGACGACGCGCCGCGCGCTTGGTGCCGACGACCACGAGCGCGATCAGAGCGATGGACCCGACACACGCAGCGGCAACACCAGCGACCATGCTCGGGTCCTTGCTGAAGAAGTCGCGGATCTTGCTCGACAGACTAGTCTCGGTCGACTTGTTGGACTTCTTGGACTCCGCACCTGACGACTGGACGCGAAGGGCGGGGAGCTCGGCGCTCGGGTAGCCCGGGCACCAGTCCCAGTGGCTCGACACCTCCGAGTCGAACTCCTTGCAGAACTTGCAGCCAACCTCGCCGACGCAGCCGACCGTGGTGCCGGCGGGGCAGTGCTCCGGGTCATACGAGAAGACGACACCGCCAGCAAGGTCGCCGTCCGAGATCGTCTGCCCAACGCACGCGGTTGTGACGGCGGCAGCAGTGGCGTCCTCAGCCGAGATCGCGGCAGGAGTAGCAGCAGTGGTCACCGCGGGAGCGTAGCCAGGGCACCACGGATAGGTTGTGGAGGTCGTCGTCTCGGCCACCTTACAGAGCTTGCAGGCCGATCCATCGACGCAGCCCGAGCCGCCAGTGGTCAAGCACGTCGCGTCCGTCACCATGTTGAGGCCAGCGGCGCTGTCACCCTCCGAGACAACCGACGTGCACGTGGTCGACGGGGCGACGGGAGCGGCAGGAGCCGTCGTGACAACTGGCGCGGCAGGAGCAACAGGAACAGCAGGGGGAGCGTAGCCCTGGCACCACGGGTAGCTAGTCGACGTCGACGTCTCCAACACCTTACAGAGCTTGCAGGCCGATCCATCGACGCAACCCGGGCCGCCAGTGGTCAAGCACGTCGCGTCCGTCACCATGTTGAGGCCAGCGGCGCTGTCACCCTCCGAGACAACGGAGGTGCACGTGGTTGACGGGGCGACGGGAGCGACAGGAGCAGTCGTGACAACCGGGGCGACCGGAGCCGTCGTGTCAGGAGTGACAACAGCGGGTGCGGTTGTGGCAGCAACAGTGGCAGCCGGGGCAGTGGTCGCCGCAGCAACGCCAGTGAAGCTCGCGCAGTCGCCAAAGTTAGCCGACTGCGGCGTCGTCGAGGTCTTGCAGAAGCGGCAGCCATTGTCAATGCAGCCGATGCCACCAGCCACACACGTGGCGTCCGCGATGATCTGGATACCGACAGCAGCGTCGCCAGCCGAGACGGGCGCGCAGGATCCAGGCGAGTAGGTAACAGGAGCCGCAGTCACGACGGGAGCCACAGTCACGACGGGAGCAGTGGTCATTCCGGTGGCGGGGTCAGTAACAGCAGGAGCCGCGGTCGTGGTGGCGGCGCCACCGACGTAGCTCGAGCAGTCACCGAAGTGAGCCGACTGCGGCGTCGTCGAGGTCTTGCAGAAACGGCAGCCATTGTCAATGCAGCCAACACCGCCAGCCGCGCATGACGCGTCCGCGATGATCTGGATGCCGACAGCTGCGTCGCCGGACGAGACTGGAGCGCACGAGCCGGGGGAGTACGTGACGGGGGCCGCGGTCACGACAGGGGCCGTGGTCGTGGCGGGAGCAACGGTCGTGCCAGTGGCGGGGTCGGTGACAGCGGGAGCAGCGGTCGTGGTCGTGGTGCCGCCAACGTAGCTGGAGCAGTCACCGAAGTGAGCGGACTGCGGGGTCGTCGAGGTCTTGCAGAAACGGCAGTCATTGTCAATACAGCCGACGCCACCAGCCGCGCATGACGCGTCCGCGATGATCTGGATACCGACAGCAGCGTCGCCGGACGAGACCGGCGCGCAGGATCCAGGCGAGTAGGTAACAGGAGCCACCGTCACGACGGGAGCTGTGGTCGTGCCGGGAGCCGTGGTTGTGGCCGGAGCGGCGGTCGCGACAGCAATGCCAGAGCAGTCGACCAGATGAGCGGACTGGGCAGTCGTTGAGATCTTGCAGTAGCGGCAGACAGAGTCAATGCATCCGACACCGCCAGCCACACACGTGGCGTCGCTCGTGATCTGGATGCCGACAGCAGCATCGCCCTCCGTCACAACCTGGGTGCACGCACCCGTCGGAGCGACGGGTGTGGCGGGAGCCGCAGTCGTGACCGGTGCAGCCGTGACCGGAGCCGTCGTGACAGGAGACGTCGTGACCGGAGACGTCGTGACCGGAGCCGTCGTCGTCGCCGCACCGTAGCCCGCGAACGAGGAGCACGAGGTGAAGCTCGCCGACTCGACGGTCTCCACCGTCTTACAGAAGCGGCAGCCAGCGATGAAGTAGTCGGCGTTCGCCTCCGTGACGGTCGCGTCCAGCACAACGTCGATGCCGAACGCCTTGAACTCGTCCGCGATGGAGCACACTGTTCCAGAGATGTCATTGGGGTCGAACACAGGCTCTGCGGTCGGGGCAGGGGTGTGGGCGGTGCAGTCATCGAGGTGAGTCGACTGCGCAGTCGTCGTGACCTTGCAGAAGCGGCAGACCGAGTCGATACAGCCAACACCACCAGCAGCGCACGTGGCGTCCGAGATGATGTTGATGCCGACCGCAGCGTCGCCCTCCGTCACGGTAGTGGCGCAGACGGAAGGAGCAGCAGTGACGGGACCAGTCGTGACTGGGGCGGCCGTGACCGGAGCGACAGTGGCCGGAGCAGCAGTCACAACGACACCGGGGCAGGCAACAAACTGAGTCGACTGTGTCGTCTCCGCGACCTTGCAGAAGCGACAGATGGAGTCGATGCAGCCAACGCCACCAGCAGCGCAAGTAGCATCCGAGAAGATGCTAATGCCAACCGCGGCGTCACCAGCAGTCACCGTCGTCGAGCAAGCAGTCGGGGCGGCCGTGACCGGAGCAACCGTCGCCGGAGGAGCAGTCACAATGACACCGGGGCAACCAACGAACTGAGTCGACTGCGGCGTCTCCGCAACCTTGCAGAAGCGGCAGATGGAGTCGATGCAGCCAACGCCACCGAGAGCGCACGTGGCGTCCGCGACGATGTTGATGCCGACAGCGGCGTCACCAGCCGACACGGTTGTCGAGCACGTGGTGGGAGCAACCGTCACTGGGGCGGGGGCAACAGTAGCGGTAGGGTCGAGAACGATCGCGCAGTCCGTCAGGTGCGCCGACTGCGGAGTGCTTGAGAGCTTGCAGAAGCGGCAGACGCTGTCGATGCAGCCAAGGCCTCCGGTTGCGCACGACGTGTCCGTGACGATCTGGATGCCAACCGCGGCGTCGCCAGCAGCCACGGTCGTCGTGCAGACGGTCGGGGCAATCGTGGGGGTCACGTAGTTGGGGTAGAGCGAGCACAGCTTGAACGTTTCGAGGCCAGCAGTGTCGGCGACCTTGCAGTAGCGGCAGCCAGCAGAGGCGAAGTCAGTGTCCGACGACGTCGCCGTCGCGTCCAGGACAATCCCAAGACCGATGGACGCCGTGGCGTCGTCGATGGAGCACGACGTGACAACATCTTCAGGCTTGAAGGTCGGCTCGACCGTCGGGGCCGCCGTCGTGACCACCGGGACGGTGGTGACAGGAGCAGCCGTGACCGGAGCCGACGTGACAGGGGCAGACGTAACCGGGGCAGACGTAACAGGAGCGGACGTAACAGGAGCAGACGTGGTCACCGAGTACGACGAGCAGTCGCCTAGGTGGGCCGACTGAGGCGTCACGGTTTCCTTGCAGAAGCGGCAGAAGTTGTTGAAGCAGCCGAGGCCTCCAGTCAGACAGGTCGCGTCCGTGATGGCACGGATGCCGACCGCGAAGTCACCGTCCGACACACCGCACGCGCTTGCGTCGACCACCGGGGCGGCGACCGGCGCGAGCGTCGGGAAGTTGTAGCCGAACGACGAACAGGTCAGCAAGTGCGCCGACTTGGGGTTCTCCGAGTACTGACAGAAGCGGCACCCGTCGTTGAAGCAGCCAAGACCACCAGCCGAGCAGGCCGCGTCGGGAATGGCCTGGATGCCGACGGCCAGGTCACCGTCCGAGGCGGTACAGGTCGTCGTTGTGACTCCAGGGACAGTCGTGACTGCTGGAGCCGTCGTGACCGTGGTCGTGACTACCGGAGCAGTGGTAACCGTGGTCGTCGTGGTCGTCGTGGTGGTCGCTGGAAGCAGCGTAGCACAGGACAAGAAGTGGGCGGACTGCGGCGTCTCGCGCTCCTTGCAGAAGCGACAGATGCTGTCGATGCATCCAAGCCCACCGGCAGCGCACTTTGCGTCCGAGATGATCTTGATGCCGACGGACGCGTCACCAGGTGACGTGGGCGTCGCGCAGGCGACTATCTCCGCGCTCTGCGACGCCTGGACGCCCAGGAGCGAGCTCGCACTCAGCGCGCAGATGGCAACGAACTTGGTGAGCGTCACCAGCCCATTCTCGCGTGGGAACACCATCCTGCCTCGCTTGCCAGCTGGTCGTCGCACGAGGATGCTGGAGGCCGGCAAAAAGGAGAATGAGGTCGACGGCGATCGTCCAGCAGACCAGCGGCGCAGCGGACTCCATGGCAGCAGCCCTCGATCCCTTGGTTCGAGTCATGCGACTCTCCGCGTCACCCGCTGGGGTCGCCGACCCTTCGCTCCGTCGCGCGTGATGCGCATAGCTGACAGTTTTCGCGTCGCGCGTTGCCTTGAGCGCTTCCGAGGCCAAGGACACCGCGTCTTGCCGTCCAAGGGGCACCGGTTGCCTCGAATCTCGAACAGTAGCGGGAATTTTCGGCCTTGGTTGGACGGGAGGCAACCCAAAGGCTCTCCTCTTGAGAGCGACGGCTAGCGGCGTGGCGACCTTCCAGCGGCGGCGACTCGGAGTCGTAACGGATGCGCGTGGTGGGTAGTTGGGTCGCTTCTCGGCTTCTTCCGACTGCTGCGCTCCAGGCCTCCGAGCCGTTGGCAGCAGTCGCCGCACCATCCGCGTCGCTGGTGGAGCCTGTGGGCTGCTTCGCGTTGCGCTGCGCTTCCAATCGCTTGCGAAACGGCTTGGGGGCCACTGGGCGCGCGCGCGTGTGGTTCGTGGCAATCTTCCATCGACCAGGTTGGACGGAGAGTCTCCATCCAATGCTGTTCAAACAAGCGCGGCGGGCCATTGATCTGACTGTTTTTGACGCATTTTGAACCGGCGCGCGCGGAGATGGAAAAAGGTTCTCGGATCAGGCGCCATCGGAAATGCACGTCATCCTTGTTGAAGAGCCCTTCGCTGTCTCAATCGGCGCAGTCTCTGAGAGGTTCTTGCGAAGCGACGCACATGAACTTGTTGCCTCCACTTCAAGCGAAACATTCGAGACCAAGACCGCGATCGTGTCTGGTCGGTGGCGGGTCGATCCGGCTGTTGAGCGAGTCCAAAGGATATCGCTTGCCGCGTCTCCTTGAGGGACGATGTACAGACGACTCGCGATCAACTGACTGGCAACACCCCAGATTTTGCTGTTCACTGCAGGCCAAAGGCATAGCCTGCTACTCGCGGCAATGCTCCATGATGAAGCATGTGTTAGACAATGTCACGGGCTGTTGATCATTGGCCGCAGTTGTCTTGAAACTGGCACGGTGTCTGGTAAAGGAACACCAGGAACGCAGTCAGCCGACGCTGGGATTTGGTCAACAATGATCCATTCATACGACTTCATTCAAACCAGCGCGGACAGCAGTTGCTGGCTTCGTTCTATCACTCACCTGCCTCTTCCGCTGCCGATCCTTGCCCGTTTTCAACGATCTCTGTCGCACTGCCGTTGGGTGGAGATCAGCCGATCAATGACCACGAATGCACCGAAAGTAGCTCTTCTCAGTCGGGCAATCGAAGCCAAGAAGCGACTGCTGTCAACACACCAAGCCGAACTCGGAGACTGAATGCTCTCGGCTGCATTGACGGTCAGAGGCGGGAAGCTAGCGCACAGGTGGGTGCCCTGTTGGACGTCGTCGCGACGCAGTCGTCATAGTCAGAGGACTGAGGCGTGTCTTTCCACTTGCAGAATCTGCATGCCGACTGCGGGATGCAACCGACCTTGCCACCGGACAAGCAGTCCGTGTCGAGCTCGATCTCCAGTCCAGCCAGGCAATCGCCCAATGGAACGACCTTCGAGCACGTCACGCCTGTCTCAGACGGCGTGGTCACGACCGACTCGGACGTGGTTACATCCTGCTCGGGCGTGGCTTGCTCACTCGGGGACTCGATGACGCTTATCAGCGTCAACGGCTCTGGCGTTATCGGTTCCCCAAGGTCCCCAAAGACCGGGATCGGCTTGAAGGTGACGTCGGAGAGGTCGGGCGGCGCCGGGATCGAGCTGCAGGCCTTGTAGGCGCTCGACTGCGGCGTATCGAAGCGCCTGCACAGCCGACAGACGTCGCCCATGCAGCCAGTGCCTCGGTCGCTGCAGGTCTGGTCCGTCACGACGGCGAGCCCCGCATCTTCGTCGCCCTTCGAGATACTGGCGACGCACACTGACGGGATGGCGGACGGCGCCGTCGCCTGAACGGGTTCTGGTGCTGGTGCTGGAGTCGGAGCAGAGGCTGGAGCGGAAGGCGTCACCGACTGTGAGCAGGAGGAGCTGACATACCCAGGAATGTCGGTGCAGACTTTGAAATGGCCCGAGTTCGGGGTGCTCATCGCCTGGCAGTACCGGCAGATGGCATCCACGCAGCCGACTCCGCCATTCGCACACGTCGGGTCGGTCGTGATCCGGATACCAGCGTTGCAGTCACCATCCGAGACGGTAGACTTACATGCTGCTGCTCCGGACTCTTGCACTGCCGCCTTCTCGCTGATGATTGGCGCAGTGGCATGCCCTGCCGAGGCGAAGGACGCACAGAGCTCCAGGTGGCTCGACTGAGCCGTCTTGGTTGATGCGCAGTATCGACACGTGCTGTCGATGCATCCAAGCCCGCCGGCACTGCAAGAAGCGTCGGTGATGATGCTGATGCCGACGGCGGCGTGGGTCGGTGACGCCGACAGTATGCAGGCTGCCGCGTCAGCTGCCTCGAACGACAGCGCAGCGCAGCTCAGCAACGCGAATGCGAACGCTGCGCGAGGGAGATGCATTCCTCTTCAGCTTGCGTGCAGGCAGGTGACAGTCGTCGAGAGTGGGAATGAGCCATGGCGTGATGCTGTTGCTGTCGACGCTAATGAGCTAGAAGAGGAGAGACACGCCTCCTTTGGTCGCACTTGCCAATAAAACCGGGCGAGCATGCCAGGAAGCGCGCCTCTCTGGTCTTCCGACGCGAAACGACTCGCGCGACGACCGTCGAGCAGGCGCCTTGGAGAACTCTCGTCGGTCGTTTTGCGCTCTTCCACGTAGCTGGCCCGATCAAAAGCTCTCGTACATCAGCGAGTTGATGGGAAGCCCGTTCGGCGCGCGGTCGGTATGTCGGCAACTATCCAGCGAAAACGCTTTCTGAGAAGTTGTTGTTCCTGGCGAAAGCAGTAAGTACTACGTAGGAGTATATTAGCCACGGAGAAGAGCGATGCAGATCAATGGCGGCGTTGCAGAGGCAACCAAGGCAACCGCCAATGCGCTAGATGTCTCGTGGTCGATCCGACAAGCGTTCTATCCATCGTACACGAGTTCTGGTTAGCGTCGCGTGCAGCCTTGCTCTCGTCATGAACAATGTCCCCGACAGTTATCACGTGGAGATCATCGCCGTCTGAATTTGAATTTTAGAGTGATGGTCGTTGAAGTGAGAAGAGGCCAATCACCGCGCAGGACCACTTGTTGCGATGTCCATCGAACCGGAACGGTGGCGGCAAACCAGTGCAAACCGATTTCATGTCACGGAAAGCTTTACGTTCAACCTGTCGACTGCTGCATTGCGAATGCGGACGCGACTCGCGAGCGAAGCTGCAGGCTAGCGCTCGTGCGCCTTGCACGGTAACCAGCAGCCGCCGGTCAACACTTTGCAATGGCATTCGCTCGTGGCGACAACTATCGTCCACGCCTGTCCATTGGAGTCACGGCGCAGCCAGACTGTGGCACCGTCTGTTTGATGGGGCGAGGAACACGAGGATATCAAATTCTCGTGTTCCTCGCTACATCAAGTAGCAAGTGGTTCCTGTCGTTACGTCATGTTGTGCCACGTAACATGCTCGCGCTGCCGCCGCATCAATGACGCGAGTTCCGACCGTCGTCGGGCAATCGCAGGCAAGAGCTGCCGCCCCACAGTCTTGGCTTTGACCTCGGTCTACAACCACCTCCAGGCTTGTCTCTCACTCGAGGTGAGTCACGAAGAGGCCACGAAATATGAGCCACTACTGTACGTGACCCGTGCGTGCGTTATGCATGGAGCGATCTGGTCCAAAGGCTGCGAAGTGTTGCAGGCTCCAATACCCCGCTGTCTATGCGTCACAGACGGCGTGACGTTGACCGTCAGATCCACGAGGCGATCGCAATCGACAAATTTCTGGAGGCCACGCAAGTCTCGATGATACACGCTGGACAACGCCCGCGATCGATTGCTGGGCGAATACGAGGTCGTTCTTAGATTCACCGCACCGCCGATGGCAAGAAGCCGCGCCGCCGTAAAGGAATTTGCAGCATTGAATCCCCACATCTTTGAGGCTGTCGCTTTCTCGATCGTCAGCCAAAGGCTGGGCGTTGGTCGCCAGCCGTGCTCGCATTTAGAGCAAGCGCACGGGAACGTTCGTCGAGCTGCTCAGATTCGCATTGCACCAAGGACCAGCCCTTGCAGCATGCAGATTCCCCGAGATTTGCCGCGCCGCCAGCCATTAGCAGCCTGTGGATCCAGTCCGACGCCTCGGATCGCTCGCGTCGCCAGGACATGAACGCTACAAGCAAGGCACGCGCGGCTGGGCTGCTGCGCGTTGAGCCCAGTCGTCTGCGAGGCCATTGGCAGACTGCACGCCGCTGGAATCGGAGTGATCAGACCATGACGTGCCGCGCTCAGCATCATCTGGACACTTGGTTTCACTAAGCGGACTGCGCCAATCGGAACGCGTCGACGCGCCGACCAGCAAAGCAAATCCGGTTGACATTCTCTGCATCGTCAGTTGAACTTGATGCGGGAAGATTCGCTGCCGGGAGGCGCGACGACGCTTCGCTGCATCTTTGTATCGAATGCGATGGCTCCAACCGGTCGACGAATCTCACCGAATCTTGGCACGTGGGATGGGCGTTTCGCCGTTGAGCGGGCGGCCATCAGTTCTCTCTAAATCCCAAAGTACGGTAATTCGCGTGCAAAGTTTCTGAGCATTTTTCTTCATCACGTCGTGTTTTGGTGCATTTTGAGTTCAACCACCATGTAGTGATACTGCAGAATGGGGACCATGCCACTTTTCGAGAGACAACGCCGAATCTCCTGATTCGGCACGGCGGAAGTGCATCAGTTCCACATTTTGCGCTTTCCGCAGACGTCCACGTTCGCCTGCAATTTGCCGCGGTCTGCGAGAGTGTTTTCAGTTGCTCCAAGCCCCCGCGGTCTGGTCGGTCGATCGGTCGGTCGGAACCCCCCGTGAGGCCCCTCCCGCCTCCCATCATTTTCGATCCGAGAGGCTGAGACGAAAGGGGGACGCGCGTTCGACTCCAGGGCTTTGCGCTTGCGCCGGCTGGACTCGCCGAACAGGACCGCCTGCCTGCCTGCCTGCCTGCCTGCCTGCCTGCCTCTCCACGTGGCCGTCGGTCGACCATGAAGTTCGGGAAGGGCCTGCTGCGCGAGATCCTGCAGAGCAACCCGGAGTGGGCTCCCTTCTGGCTCAACTACAAGAACCTCAAGAAGCGCATCAAGGCCGTCACCCAGGCCGCGCACCACGCCGCCTCCCAGCGCGATATATGTACGTGTGTGTGGCTCTGCCGTGAAGGACCGATCCCGGTGGTGCACTAGCTCACGTGACGGTCTCCGCCATCACAGCCGAGTCGGAGCTCGAGGTCGCCTTCTTCCGCGACCTGCAGTCGGAGCTCAAGAAGATCTCGCTCTTCTACGCGTCCGAGGAGAAGCGCGTGGCTTTCCGGTACCACCAGCTGCGCGCCGTCCTCAAGTCGCTCAAGGTGGGACATTGTCTTGTCCCTATCGTGGCACCTATTGTCGCTAACCCGACCTCCAACAACACCCCAGCGAAAGAACGGCGTGGACGCGTTCGAGGCCCAGCGACTCATGTTCGCGTTCGTCCACTTCTACCGCGAGTGCATCCGCCTCGAGAACTTTGCCGTCATGAACTACCAGGGCTTCTCCAAGGTGGGTATTCCGTCACCAGTGGACTCTTTGTCTTGACCTTTATGACGAACGCGACCACTGTATGGCCGACCAGATCTTGAAGAAGCATGACAAGATGACGGGGTACAACACGCGCTCCAAGTACATGCGGCGCAAGGTGAACCTGTCGGCCTTCTCGAGCTACCCGGCGCTACTGCAGATCCTCTCGAGCACCGAGGAGATGTTCCACGAGGTCGAGCGCGACGCGCGCATGGCCGGCGGCGTCTCTAACATGAAGCTCGACATGCAACCGCAGGTGAATCCGATCGGCAACCTGCGCGCGTCGCACCTGACCATGGAGGAGTCGTCGACGCCGTCTGGAGCCGACTTTATCCCTCGCCACTTCCCGTCGCCGCCGCACCTGACGCCGTCCAACTCGTCCGTCGTCGCCGCCGGCTTCCCCGCCTCGGTGCTCTGGTCGTCGGAGGAACAGGACGCGGTTCATGCGCGCGGCGTGGAGTTCAAGCAGGCGTGCTAGCTAGCGGCTCGAAATGAAGTTTAGGCGTCGGATATTTATGACAAGGAATTTGCCATTTTGTTGGTTCGATTTGATGTCGAAATTCCGTTTCTAAACGCTTGACTGTCTGTCGTTAAAATAATTTATAATGTTTCATCTGACCAGAAACGAGAGCATCCGCTGACAAGCATGGCGCAGTTACTCCGCGCGGCCGGTACGAGCCCTGTACGCGCGCCATGGAGGCGGCGGCCAAGCGGCCTCCACGGAGCAGCGAGTAAGGTGTGCGGAGAATGCTGGTCTGAACGCTGAGTGTGTGTGCGTGTGTGCTCTTCCGGCGGCGGCTAAAGCGAACGGCAACATCGACAAGGTGAACGACCTGCGGGACCAATGGAACAGCCAGAACAAGAAGGGGGAGTCTGGTGCGCTGCTGCTGCTTGCATACCACGCGCGCTCTGCTTGGCTTGGCAGGCCACTAACGCCCGTGAATGATGCCAACAGCTCTGCATATCGCGGTGGCGGAGGACCACGTGGAGATCGTCGAGCTGCTCGTGTCGAGCGGCCACCTGCTCAACCTGCAGGAGAAGAAGAACAAGTTCACGGCGCTCATGCTGTGCCTGGCGCAGCAGCCGCCGCACTTTGACGACATCTTCGCGGCCATCCTCAAGGGCAAGCCGGACCTGGACGTCCAGGACTCGGCGGGCCAGACGATCCTGCACCTCGCCGCTCGTACGTTGACTGCTCGAGTTCTCTTACCTGTTCGCTGCTGCCGTGCTCATGACTATGGGTGGGGTTACACCACGGACAGAGTACGAGGAGGTGGAAGCGCTGGGGCTGATCCTCAAGGCCAAGGCAAAGGTGGACGCCGTGGACGCCAAGAAGATGACGGCGCTCCATGTCGCGGCGGCAAAGGGGAACCTCGAGATCCTGCAGCTCCTGGTACGTTTCATCTTGGGTTGGTTGAGTGACTAGAGAGCGTTCAGCCGTTGACGCCCCCCAATCCGAGCAGATCGAGCGTGGACACGCGAACGTGAATGCCGTTGACGCCAAGGGGAACACCGCACTGTTCGTTCCGCTGTCGGCCTGGGATTGTTGACCATTCTGCACACTAACTCAAGTGACTCGGGCTGCCAGGCACTGGGCGTGCATCAACAATGGCAGCGAGCTGGTCGAGATCATCAACTACCTCGTGGAGAAGGCAAGGAGTGCCGTGCCGAGCTGTGCGGTTTGAGTCTGGACGCTGACTCGTGCGGTGGCGGTGGCATTGCAGGGTGCCAAGCCGCTGAAGAACGCGGCGGGGAACACGGCGCTCCACTCGGAGGCCATGCACTGCGACACGAGCGCGGCGTGGCCCACGGAAGCGGCACAGGCGCTGTCGCGAGCGTTCCCCGAGATCGTCACGGAGGAGAACAAGAGCGGCCAGACGGCGCAGCAGACTTTCGAAGCCGGCGTCGACGTTGAGGAGCCTGCTGCGGTCTCAGCGCCGGTCGCGCGGCCGACGAGCTCGAACAAGCCCGTGAAGGGCAAGCGGCTGAACAAGGCCGAGGCCGCGCAGGAGTTCCAGGAGAAGGCGGCCGCTGCTCGCAACGGTGAGCGTCTCTGGCTGGTTGCTGAGCATGGAAGCAACTCTGATGATTGAACTCTTGTGGTAATGTTGCACAGCTGCCATTGCCGCCACCAAGAAGAAGGCCGGCAAGCACGCGGAAGGAGCCGACGGAGGCCCCGGACTGCTCGTGTGGCTCGCCATCCTGCTTGCAGTGCTCGCGGCGCTCTACGCGGTGCTCGCGCCTGGATCGGACACCCTCTAGAGCCATGGCCGCGTCAACGACGGCTGTCCATGGCAAGTGTAACCCGTTGCAGTCGCGTGCGTACCCTCGTCAGCACAAGCCTGCATGAACAACCAACCCAACAGAGGTTCATTCCACTAGATCTGGCAGGGTTTGACTGTCTTTGATGATAGTATCATTCAGCCAGGTCTGATAGAGGTTCTGTTTGGAGGAACCTTTTTATTTACATATTTGAGACTTTTCACTCCCAACAGCTGATCATTATATCTGGAAGGTTTTATTGGAACAGCTCAAGCTGCGCGCCAGCCAATCGAAGCGCCAATCGCCGACCCGCCAGTTCCAAGCGGCGCCACTTCCTCCTCCTCCAGCGCCGTCGCGGTCGCTCTACAGACCACCACAGCAGCGGCAGACGCATCAGCAGACGCGGCAGCCATGGCGGACGAGGAGCTGGACCTGTTCGGCGCGTTTGACGACGCAAGCGCGACGCTTTCGACCGCCGAGCGCGCCGAGGCATCGACGGCATCCTCAGCATCCGCCAAGCGCAAGGAAGCGCCGGCTGCTGACGCCACTGACGAGCTAGCACCGTCTCCACTCACCAAGAAACCGCAGCCGCCGGCCGAGAGCGTGGAGAAGACGCCCAGGCCGGCGTCAACGGAGCTCAAGGTGGTGGCGGGCAAGCACATTGACGCTTCTCCCGCCGGCAGCAAGGAAGCTCCTGGCGTGGTGGCCACTGGCACGCAGCAGAAGAACCTCATCTCGTTCTCCGTGTACCCCCCGGACTACGATGCGCAGCCTACCGAAGGCGCCATGCAGCGTAACCCTGCCAAGACATACCCGTTCACGCTGGACCCGTTCCAGCAACAAGCCGTCGATTACATTGAAGCCGGCGAGTCGGTGCTCGTATCAGCCCATACTTCAGCCGGTAAGACGGCGGTGGCCGAGTACGCGATCGCCAAGTCGCTGCGCGACAAGCAGCGCGTCATCTACACGTCGCCGATCAAGGCGCTGAGCAACCAGAAGTACCGCGACCTGGAGCAGGAGTTCGGCGACGTGGGGCTCATGACTGGCGACATCACCATCAACCCGTCGGCCACGTGCCTCATCATGACGACCGAGATCCTGCGCAGCATGCTGTACCGCGGCTCGGAGGTCATGCGCGAGGTCGCGTGGGTCATCTACGACGAGATCCACTACATGCGCGACAAGGAGCGCGGCGTCGTCTGGGAGGAGAGCATCATCCTGCTGCCGCACAAGGTGCGCTTCGTCTTCCTGTCGGCCACGATCCCCAACTCCAAGGAGTTCGCCGGCTGGATCTGCCACATCCACCACCAGCCGTGCCACGTTGTCTACACGGACTACCGCCCGACGCCATTGCAGCACTACATCTTCCCTGCTGGGGGCAGCGGGTTGCACCTCGTCGTCGATGAGAAGGGCAAGTTCCGCGAGGACAACTTCCAGAAGGCGATCGCCACGTTGTCGGCGTCGACGGCGGACAACGACCTGGAGCTGTCGACTGCTGGCAGCGGCAACAAGCGCCGCAAGGGCGGTAAGGGCGGCGGCGGGAACCCCAAGAAGAAGATCGGCACGGACGTGTTCCGCATCGTCAAGCTCATCATGGAGCGCCAGTACGACCCGGTCATCATCTTCTCGTTCAGCAAGCGCGAGTGCGAGGCGTACGCGCTGCTCATGTCCAAGCTCGACTTCAACACGGAGGACGAGAAGCAGTCGATTGACCAGCTCTTCAAGAACGCCATGGACTCGCTCTCGGATGACGACAAGGCGCTGCCGCAAGTCGACTCGATCCTCCCGCTGCTTCGTCGCGGCATTGGTATCCACCACGGTGGCTTGCTGCCGATCCTGAAGGAGGTGATCGAGATCCTCTTCGGTGAGGGACTGCTCAAGTGTTTGTTCGCGACCGAGACCTTCTCCATGGGGCTCAACATGCCGGCCAAGACGGTCGTGTTCACCAACGCGCGCAAGTACGACGGCAAGGACTTCCGCTGGATCACCTCGGGCGAGTACATCCAGATGTCAGGCCGAGCAGGTCGCCGGTCGCTGGACGCGCGCGGTATCGTGATTCAGATGCTGACCGAGCAGATGGAGCCCCAGGTGTGCAAGAGCATCCTGTACGGCCAGGCTGACCCGCTCTTCAGTACCTTCCACCTGGGCTACAACATGCTGCTGAACCTGCTGCGAGTGGAGGACGCCGACCCGGAGTACATGATCAAGCAGTCGTTCCACCAGTTCCAGAACGAGCAGGCTGCTCCGGCGCTCGAGGAGGCGCTGGAGCGGATGCGCGAGTCGAGGGACCAGATCGTGATCAAGAACGAGGAGGAGGTTGCCGAGTACTACTACTTGTCCAAGTCGCTCGTGCGACTCAAGGAGGAGTTCCTCGCGGTGCGCAACAAGCCGGACGCCGTCGTGCGGTTCCTGAACGGCGGCCGCTTGGTCAAGCTGTACGCTCGGCCCGGTGATGCCGGCAAGGAGTGGGATTGGGGAGTCATCGTGAACTTCACGACCAAGAACGCGAGCGACTCGACGTCCGCCAACCCCGACACGGTCGTGCACGTGTTGCTCAACTGCGCAAACGACGAGGCCGCCACGTCCACTGCGTCGACGACGTCAGCGCTGCCAAAGCCTGCGCCGGCGGGCTCGATGGGTCTGTCGACGACCAAGTACGAGATGAAGATCTGCCCCGTGCCGCTCGAGCTGCTGGACGAGCTGTCGTCGCTGCGCGTGTACATCCCGAAGGACCTGCGGACGCTCGAGAGCCGCCAGGCCGTCGGCAAGTCGGTCAAGGAGGTGCTGCGCCGGTTCCCGCAGGGTGTGCCGCTGCTGGACCCGATCGAGGACATGGACATCAAGGACGAGCAGTTCACGCGCGTCATTGCTAAGTCGACCGAGGCCGAGGAGAAGCTCAAGGCGTCGCCGTTCCACTCGGCAACCGACAAGGAGACGCGGTTCGCGCTGTACAATGAGAAGATGGAGAGCGAGGCCAAGATGCGCGAGCTCGAGCGCCAGATCAAGGAGTCCAAGTCGCTCGTGCTGCGCGACGACCTGCGCCGCCGGCGGCGAGTGCTTCGACGACTTGAGTTCGTCGATACTGAAGGCGTGATCCAGCGCAAGGGCCGCACGGCGTGCGAGGTGTCGACGGCGGACGAGCTGCTGGTGACCGAGATGATCTTCAACGGCCAGTTCAACGACCTGACGGTGAACGAGACGGTCGCGCTGCTGAGCTGCCTGGTCAACACGGAGAAAAAGAAGGAGTCGGACAAGCCGCCGACCGCCGAGAGCCTCGAGGCGCCTGTGCGGCAGCTGCGCGAGACGGCGCGCCGCGTGGCCAAGGTGATGCAGGACGCCAAGATCTCGATCGACGTGGACGAGTACGCCGACTCGTTCAACACGAGCCTGGTGGACGTGGTGATCGCGTGGTGCCAGGGAGCCAAGTTCTCGCAGATCTGCAAGATGACGGACGCGTTCGAGGGCACCATCATCCGCTGCCTGCGCCGGCTCGAGGAGCTGCTGCGGCAGCTCACGCTCGCGGCGCACACGATCGGAGACATTGAGCTCGAGAAGAAGTTCGACGAGGGCGGCAAGAAGCTCAAGCGAGACATCGTCTTCGCCGCCTCGCTGTATCTGTAGGCCGGCGAGACTGGCGAGGACGAGCGACTGGCAGTGACGACGGTCGAGTCGTGGCGGGTCAATGGAGGGCGAAACGAACATGGTCTCGACGAAATGCATCCACTCGGTGTGCTCTGCTTAGTGAGCTAGCTTGCCGTTGTCGAGGAGGTTGCAGGCGTGACGCCCTGTGTTTACCCATGATCAAAGCTGCTGAGACCATGCCAGATGAGCTGACCGCCCCATCCTCGATCGCAGGTCAACCTTCTCGCTGTATCATATATTACAGGCATATTGCAATACATTGTTCATAATTGTTTTCATTAATTTGTCAAGTGTACTAGATTTTGAGGCTGCTCGAGTGCAACGTCTGCCTCAGGATGTCAACCGCCGCTCACTTGCGTAAAGTATCGACCCGCGAGCATCCGGTCGATGCCCATGGTCACTCGGTCACAACTGCTTTCCCGCCGCCGCCGCCTCCACCCCGCCTCCCTACTCAACTCGCCAGCATGCCGCTCTCGCGCCTGGAACAGCACATGGCGTCCAAGTTCGCGGCTCCTCGCGCCTTCACCCCGGAGACGATCAAGAAGGCCGAGCTGCCGACTGGCGTCTCGCTCGCGTACGTGATCCAGGAGAGCGAGCATTCGACCAAACCAAGCGACGAGGTCCGCGTGGTGCTCGTCATGGGCTACAGCTACCGCAAGGAGGAGTGGGCGCCGATCGTGGACGCGCTGCTCACTCTCTGGGCCGCCACGCACTCGGACAAGCAGCTCAAGGTGCTGACGCTCGACAACCGCGGCGTGGGCCACTCGGACGCGCCGTGGGGCAAGTACTCGACGTCCATGATGGCCGAGGACACGCTCGCGCTCATGGACCACGTGCAGTGGCAGACGTTCCACCTCGTGGGCACGAGCATGGGCGGCATGATCTCGCAGGAGCTCTGTCTCCTGGCTCCCGACCGGGTTCAGTCGCTCTCGCTCGTCGTCTCGGCGCGCGGCAAGTTCACGCCGGCGCTGTCGACGTACCCGGCGATCCTCACGACGCTCACGTCGTCCGACCCGGCCAAGATCGTCAACGCCATGCTGTCCTTCCTGTACCCCAAGAGCTTCCTCGAGTCCAAGAACGGCGACAACGACGGCACCATGGGCGACGTCGTGTTCAAGTACCATACGGAGGTGGCGGCGGCTAATGGAGCGCCGTCAGCGGCCGGTTCGCTCGGCCAGACGGCCGCGCTCGTGCTTCACTACGTGTCGGACGACAAGCTGCGCGCGATCCGCGACCACGGGTACCCGATCCTCGTCGTCGGCGCGCGCCAGGACCTGTGCATCGACGTCTCGCACGCGCTGCACTTCCAGGCCGTGCTCGCGAGCGACCACACGCAGTTCATCATGTACGAGGACGCGGGCCACGCTGTCTTCCTGCAGCACGTCGACGAGGTCGCCGACAACCTCATCCAGACCTTCCTGCGCGCCTAAGACCTCAGTACGGTCAACGCAAGGAAGTGTATGAGTGAGACTTGAGTGAGTACCTGCGATTTGAAATCAAAGACCTATCAACAGCCATCGAGACCCTTGAAGACCGAGTCAGTCGTCGACTGACGCGCTTGCGATGGTGGCGAGGATCTCGGCCGCCACTTCGTCGAGGTACTGCACGAACACTCCGTGTCCGGCGTCCTCGTACATGACGAGCCGCGTGTTGTCGCCTGCCAGATGCTCGTACAGCGTCTTGGCCTCTCGAGGCGGCACGACGACGTCCTGGCAGGCGCCGATGACCATGATGGGGAACATGAGCACGTCGCGGATCGCGCGCAGCCGCTCGTCCGACACGAAGTGCGACGCGATCGCGGCGCTCTGCCCGAGGAGCCCGAACACGCGCGGCGTCTCGCGGTGCTCCACCAGGTACTTGTGGCACTCGTACAGCGCCTCATAGACGCACCGAGGCTGGTCGGAGTCGCCCTCCATCTCTCGCGACAGGAACGCGGGCGGGTAGAGCACCATGAGCAGGTTGTGCGTCTCCGTGTCGGCGTCTCCGTAGTCCAGCGTCCTTGTCATGGGCACGACGCCTTGGTAGTCGGGGATGAACCTCCCTCGAGTCGTACAGAGTAGCGAGAGCGACCGCACGCGGTCTGGCGCCAGCGCCGCCATCTCGAGCGTGACCATCCCGCCCAGACTGTAGCCGATCACGTGCGCGCGCTCCCAGCCAATGTGGTCCAGCAGCGCGAACGCGTCGAGCGCCATCTGCTGTGTCGTGTACGGCCCGATGGGCGACGTGGAGCCGCCGACGCCGCGGTTGTCGAACGTGAGTACCTCGAGCCGGCCGTCTTGCTGTGTCGAGTGGGTCTCTCCCCATTGCCGAAGCATCGTGTCGATCGTCGGCGTCCACGTCTCCTTGGTGTTCAAGAAGCCCATGACGAGCACCACGCGGACTGTCGGAGCTCTCGCAGCCGAGCTACTGGCAGTCTCCGCTCGGGAGTGGACGGCGAACTCCATCGTGATGCCGGTCGAGACCTTGGCTTTGCGGACATGCTCCTCGCCAAAGTGGACGGGCGCCGTGAATGCCGCGTCGAGGTGCCGTTGAAGGCGGAAACCTCGAGGTCCAGTGGTCGTAGCGGTCGTCGTCGTCGTGGTCGCCATCGCGACTTGTGTGTGTGTGCTTGGAGGCGAATGTGAGAGTGGGGACAAGCGGCGGCAGCATTGGTCGAGAGCAATGTGATGGAGTCATGGAGGCGCCCACAAGGATGTCATCGCCGTGAGGTGGCACACGTTGAAGTCGTCAAAGTCACGCGTGACGCGTGACGCGGCACCGCATCGGAATGACTGCGCCTCGCATTCGCTCCCGTTGACGCGCGTGTTGCCTTGTCTTGCACCTGTTGACTCGACATGCAAGCGTGCAAGGTGTTGAACTGCTGGATCATGAGCAGGCGCGTGCTCCTTGTCGACGAACCCCAGAGAAGCGTAGGGACGGCGATTCGTTCATCGCGAAGAGCGCGTCGCGTCACCAGCGCCAACACGGCGCGGCCGAGTCGTCGGCGACGCGGTTGTCCAAGATGAGGATCGTACGAGCTGGTACGTCCGGTCGATAGCGGCGCCTCGAGCTGGCGATGAGTAGGCAAACCCGTGGCGGACGCCGAAGGCAGCGAAGCCATCTCGTCACACTCATGTCTTCGAGGCGGCACGAGGACGAGGGACCGCAGGCATAGCGGTAAGAGAGGCCCCTTGGGTTAGCCAGCACAGCTCAACCACAACGTGCTCTCAAGACGGCGTTAACGCTCACTAGAAATCTCTCACGTGCAACCCACGGACAGCAATGCCCTGCTCCAGGTTGTCCCTCTACTGGCCTTAGCCCAGGCTAGTGCGCACTCGCCCGGTGGATCGTGCGGGCCACGGCGTCCGCGATCTCGTCGCTGAATTGGACGGTCACTCCGTGTCCGCCCTTGTCGAAGAAGAGCGTCTCGACATGCTTGCCCGCCAGGTGTTGGTGCAGCGTGAGCGACTCCTGCGGCGGGATGAGGATGTCGTGCATGCTGCCGACCAGTAGGATGGGGAATCCCGCGCTGTTGATGGCGGCAAGACGCTCGTCCGATACAAAGTGCGTCCGAACAGCGAGCAGCTGACCCACGAGCCCGAAGAAACTCGGGGAGACGCGGGTCTTGGCTTTCGCCTCGTGGAACGTGAAGAGCACGTCGCGCACGGACGCGTCCATGTCGGCCATCTGCTGGTCCAGGAACACAGCGGGGTACAGCAGCTGGAGCGAGAAGGTGGCGATCTTGGACGGATCCTTGGAGAACGTGGACCGGCGCAGCGGCTTGTCGGCCCGCGGGTCCTTCTCGTACTTACCCCGCGTCGTGACCATCAACGTCAGCGACCGCACGCGCTTGGGGGCGGCGGACGCGAGCTCCAGCGAGATCATCCCGCCCATACTAGAGGCAAGTCAGGTGGTTAGCGACCTTGGCAATGAAGGAGACAGCGAGAGGTAGGTAGAGAGACGTACCTGATGCCGACGACGTGCGCCGAGTCCCAGCCGAGGTGGTCCATGAGCGCGAGCGCGTCCGCCGCCATCTGGCTGGTCGTGTAGCGCCACCACGGCGCGTCCGAGCCGCCGACGCCGCGGTTGTCCAGGCTCGCGATCGTCAGGTTCTTCTCGCTGCTCGACAAGTTCCACTTGTCCAGGAGGTGGTCGATCGTCGGTGCCCACGCCTCCTTTTGCGTCAGGAAACCCATGACGAGCAGCACCCGCTCGTCTTCAGGCGACGGGCCGTCCGTTGAGGTCGATTGGAGCGCATACTCGACCGAGATGCCCGTCGAGAGCCCCACTTTGCGCTTTGAAGTTGGAGAGAAGTGAGTCGGCGACGAGTACAGCGCGTCGACCTGGCGCCGAGTGCTCAGCCCCACGGCCGAGACGGTGGGGGCGGACACCATCGTGGTGGCTTGGCGTCGTTTTGGCAGCCGCGAGTTTCAAAGTGGCAAGCGACCATGACAGCTCATCTGGGCGGGATAGTGATGTCGTCAACGCCCGAGCAAGTGCAACAGAGACCAAGCAAGTGCAACAGAGCCCGCAATACCGAGTTGAGTGTGCCGATGCCACTCTACCGATGATGATGCTCCAACTCACAGGTCTGCCGCTGCACTGCTTCAGTTACCGCGGGATCGGCTCAGCTCAGGTGCCAATGTCTAGCCTACGGCGCGTCGATGGTGGCCATCCAGTCGACGAGGATCTCGTTGACCTTGTCCTTCTGCTCCATGAGTGCCCAGTGGCCCGAGTTCTCGACCAACGCGGTCGTCAGGTTCGGCATGTGCTTGGCCATGTCGGCGGCCATCTCGGGCTTGAGCACCGGGTCGTCCGCCGACGCAATGTACAGCACCTTGTGCGCGATGACGTCTGGCAGCAGCAGCTCCGTCTCGTAGTCGATCTTGGACGTCGCGTACGCCATGCACGAGCTCGCGAACTTGGCGCGCGAGTACTGATCGATGTAGTACTGCAGCTCCTCTTCAGTCATCATGGTCAACGGGTCCGAGTACACGGGGTGCTCCAGGTCCGAGCCCGCCTTCTGCATCATCTCGTGCAGCGGCGGCAGGTTCTCGTAGGCCGCCCACTCCTTTGGGCGGCGGTACAGCGACCGGAAGATCCTCTCGGGCGAGTTGTCGAGCCACTTGCCGGCTTCCTCCGCCTGTGAGAGCCACAACTGGTACTCGAACTGCGGCACGAACTTGACCATCGTCTCAAGAGGAATGTACTCGCGGCGAGGAAGGAGGTACGGCGTGCAGACCGCACAGGCCGCGATGACGCGCTCTGGGTGGAACAGACACATGCGCCAGACGAACTTGCCGCCCCAGTCGTGGCCGAGGAAGACCGCCTTCGGGATGTCCAGAGCGTCTGATGGACAGCCCAGTCGCACGATGTTAGACTCCAATGACCGAGCTCAACAGGGAAGTTCGAGAGCGTACCTAGGAGAGCAGCCAGGTCGTCCGTGTTCTTCTTGGTGCCGTACGCCTCCACGTCCTGAGGAGTCGAGCTCTCGCCGTACCCGCGCATGTCTGCGAGTTGAGAGAACGTTAGAGTTGCTCTCTTCGTCACTGAGGTTAGAACGACGTACCCGGCACGATGAGTCGGTATTTGGGACTCAGCACGCGCATTTGATGCTGTCAGAGCATACGAACTTGTCAATAAACCACCTCCGTCTGTTGATCTGGTGGTCACCACGTACGCGCCATCCGAACCACAGGTCCGGCCACCCGTGCACCATGACGACCGGGAGCGCATCGCTCGGACCGGCCTCGACGTAGTGCAGCTGCACGCCATCGGCCGTGGCCACGAACTTGTGCGTCCACTCGGGGTCCATCAACGGGCTCTTGTCCATCGTGTCGCGCCGACCAAAGAGTGCGCTTGGGTCTTGTCTTGTGTCGGCGATTTCCCGAACTGGTGCTCGCCATGCGGCCCCCAGTGCACGGGGTCTGCTCTCATCGTGAAAACAGACCACGCTAGCCTCAGGAATGGCTCCCGCTCGTCTATGCCGATGCCGAAGCAGCGGCTGTGTCGTGCATCGAGCCAATCAGCAGGGCACGAGAGATCCGCTGAGCAAACGTTGACGTTGACTCGACACTTTGATCGCATTCATCTCGCGATGGTGTGCATTGCATCCCGGAACAGTATGCAGAAGCAAGGCAAGGCTGAAGCTGCTGTGACGGGCTCCGCGCCTCCTCTATAGCCGCGCATACGGCGGCAGGCTTTCACGCAATCCCAGTTGTCTTGCTGGCAACAGGGGCTCCTCTGATGATCATGCGGCTGCTGTTGCTGCTGCTCTACAATTTGGACCGCTGGAAGGTCAGCAGCAGCGCGTCGGCCACTTCCTCCATGAACTGGGACAAGACTCCGTGGCCGCCGTTCTCGAAGAAGAGCGTCTCGACGTGGTCCCCCGCGAGCAGTTGGCGGAGCTTGATGGACTCCTGCGGCGGGATCAAAATGTCACCCATGCACCCGATGATGAGGACGGGGAGCCTGGCGTTGCGGACGATCGCCAGCCGCTCGTCCGATACAAAGTGCGTCTGGCACGCGAGCGCCTGGCCGAGCATCCCCGTGAACGTCGGCGGCTCGTGGCGGCCCGGCCGCGACGCATGGTACGCCTCCAACACGGCCTGGACGGGTTCTCCATTGTCTTTGAGGCGCTGTTCGAGGAACTGCGGAGGGTAGATGAGCGCCAGCACGGTCTTCACGGCCTGGCTAGTGGACCGCGCGAAGATGGAGAGCAGCAGCGGCTTCCAGGACCGCATGTCGGCGTGGTAACGACCACGAGTCGTGACCATGAGCGTCAGCGACTGGACGCGCTCGGGGTGTGTGGCTGTCAGCTCGAGAGAGATCATGCCGCCCATACTGACGCCGACGACGTGCGCGTTCGCCCAGCCGACGTGGTCCATCAAGCTCAGCGTGTCCTGCGCCATCTGGCTGGTCGTGTAGCGGCCGGTGGGCACGTCCGAGCCGCCGACGCCGCGGTTGTCGAACGTCAGCACCTGCAGCCGCCTGTCTTGGGCGTTCCACTTGTCCAGCAGCATGTCGAGCACCGGCGCCCACTGCTCCTTGGTCTGCAGGAACCCCATGACCATGACGACGCGCTCCGTCGGCCGCGAGTCTGGCTCTGTGTCGTTGTAGTTGGTGCAGTCGGCTGAGTGCAGCGCGTATTCGAGTGTGATTCCGGTCGATAGTGTCGCCTTGTGGATGTTGGCGGGTGTGAAGTGCTCGCTCGCCGACCGCAGCGCCTTGACGTGGCGAGAGGAGCTCAGGCCTGCCGCGCGGACGGTCGATACGGTCGTGGTCATGGCTGTGTGTGAGCGGGCGGGGGAGGAGGTTGTGGAGCTGCAGCGCCTGGATCGAGCGAGGCAGGTCGGCAAGTGAGACCGACCGAGTGTGGATGAATGATGGATTGATTGCCATCATCACTGAGTGCCAGAATCACGCTATGCACAAAGTGGGACGACATTGCGTTGAATACCGGTACCGGTACCAAAAACATGTTGAATACCGGTGTCAATACCGGTACCAAGTCGTCCAGCAACCAACATTTGGCGCCAAAAAGTGAATGCAGCCAAGTGAAGACACGCTTCAACTGCTCGCTCGGCATGGAGGTCACGGACTTTGTCGCCGACTCGGAGGAGGAGGAGGAGGAGGAGCTGGAGCGGAATGCGCAGGTCGATGTCGCGCTAGCAGCGGTAGACAAGGAGCAGCCGTTGGGTGGCAGCAGCGAGCGTGTTGTCCCCAGTTCGCCGCATCATTTCGCTGACGGAGCGGAGATTCCAGCGCTTCAAGCACCCGATCATGCCGCTCAGCCACCCAGTGCAGCCCAGAGCTCGAGCGAGAAGGACAGCGGCGTAAATGAAGCAGAAGGTGAAGAACGAAAGCCAGCGCATCGAGGCGACGCGGACGAGGACAGTCTCACGACCGCTGAAGCGGCATCGGCTAGCACAGCCCACGACGCTAGCAGTGACGGGAGCGACCACGAAGGCGGTGACGACGACGACGACAGCACGCCCGAGGAGATCGCCGTGGGCAGCGAGGTGCAGGTGGAGGCGCGGACGTGGCCGGGTATCAACAAGCAGGGCGGCGCGGGACGCGTCACGGCGATCCATCGAGAGACGGAGGAAGACGGCGAGACGCCGCTCGTACTCTACGACGTCCGGTACATCTTTGGCGGAGTCGACAAGCGCGTGGAGAGCAGGTTCGTGCAGCTGCTGTGGCAGGTGGCGCTGGAAGCCAAGCGCAAGTCGGTCAAGCGCGACTTTTACCATGGTAGGACTGGTGTTGTCAAGGGTGTGGTGGCTGGTTCTCACATGTGTTGTCTTGATTGGTGGCGGACTACTGGTTGCGCAGACTCTTACATTGAGGAGCCGATGAGGAAGAAGAGGAAGACGGAGGTCGTCGGACACTCTAGAGGTCGCAAGCAAGCTCATCCACCTCGACAGCACAAGCAGGCAGCGTCAGGTGCTGGAAGAAGCCCAAGAGAGCCACCGAGTCGTGATGGCAGTGGAGCGGCCAGTGCTTCTGGTCTCGACGATGGCGGCAACGTCTCTACTGATGGTGATCAGGTCGAGCACAATGCCGCGGGCACTGGGTTGCTGCATGTGGACGACGGAGCATTCCTTCTGAGCACAGAGCCTCCACCTCGAGCCAAGCCAGCGGAGGTAGCTACCAGTGTGAAGAGCGCAGAAGCAGAGCGAGAGAAGCCGGTCAGTCGCCACGTAAACCGGGCAAAGAAACGCGTTCGAGCTGCCAGGGACGCACGCAGATCGATCCCCGATGCTAGCGGGACGCTGGAAGCTGGGACACTTGACGGCATCAACACTCACACCCGGAGAAGCAACAAGCAGAAGCACAAGAAGCGGTCAGCTGATCGTGGATCGAACAGCGAGCGAGTCGAGACGACTGGTACAAAGCGAAAGAGACACTACGTTGGTGGATACCATCATGGAGGCGACGACCCGGATGCGACTTTCATTCAGCCCGAAGACAACCCGACCGCTCTCCCGGACGACGTCGCTCGCGAGACGCAGTTTGTACTGGCGACCACGAGAGAAGGGCTACGCAGACAAGTGGACGAGCGCCATCAGATGTTTAACGACAACTTGGCGGCGTTCGCCCAAGAGAGGACCAAGGTGGACGCTTGCTTGCGGAAGCTGCGCGATGCCTCTGTCGACGAACTTCAAGCAGTGTATCGGCAGGTACGATCATCCAATCTCCGAACTGGGGCTACCGACTCGGCTAACACAGCTCTGTATTGCGATGGTATGGCTGGCGAATGCAGCTGACTGAGCTGGAAGCGTTCATGATGAGGGAGATCGTCCAAGGCGGCGAAGATGTGCTCAACACGATCGTGACGGCGCTCGAGAAGCGGAACGGTTCCCTGGTACGTGAGATAGCACAGCCGCACATTGAGGATAGATCGAGGTGCTTACGCAGATCGTTTGCGCTGCATGCCATTGCAGCATGTGACGGTCGGGTTCTCAATCGACGAAGGAATCAAGTCGATCCAACCCAACAGCATCTGGCTGCGCGACGCCAAGGCGTCAGTCCAAGCAGCATTCGAGCGTTACCACAAAGGGTCAGGCGTGCGCTTGGAGTTCGACAAGGAAGAGTCTGACGAGGAGAACGGCTTCTCCGTCTCAAGCAGCGACTCGGACGCATCAGTCGATGCTCATGAAGTGGACAGTGACATCGCAGATTTTGTCAGTGACGGGTACGAGGCCAGCAACTTCGATGATACTGAGACCAACCACCCGCCACGTCGACAGCGCAGTGTTAATGACGGCAGTCGACTGTCACGAGAGAGGATAGCGCCGCCAAGACGAGAACGGTCACTGCAGCGGCGCGACCAAGCGAAGGTCCAAAGCGCGACGATGCTGGACGACTACTTCGAGGTGTATCCTTCCGGTTCAGCCAGAGCGTCGGCCGCTATCCAGACCAATTTCAGGTTGGTCGGACAGCGAGCGCGATTGTCCGACTCGAACCCGTGGAATTGGCAACAGATCTCGACCAAGAAGCGAGCTACGAGCTTGAGGCGGTCGACTGTGGGATCCTCCGCGCGGATGAATGGCGTGGCATCGGCCGGCTTTGGCTCGGCTTCTCGGCCTGGCAAGACCGCCGGCAAGACCGCCAGCAAGGACACCAGTGGCGGCGTGCAGGTGAAAGCGATGCAGATACGGAACCAGCGCTTCCGATCGCCGAGACAAGCGGCTCCTCTTCAACCAAAGCAGCCACTTCGAGTCACTGCGAAGAGCAGTTTGCTCACAACCAACAACCACTTCGAGCCAAGTGTGAGACCATCTCTCCCTACCAGCAAACGACCACGCGAGATGGACGCGCAGACCCACGTGTCTAACACTGCAGCGAGTGCGGACCCTGTGAGCTGGGTCACCGTGTTTGAGGTGCTTTCGACGTTCGAAATGGATCTGAGAGCCTCCTCAAGTGCCCAGCCAACTCTGCTCCGCTTCGGACACTTGATCACCAAGACTTCCGTCCAAGAAAACCTCCAAGCGACGGGGTTTGTGCGGTTCGATCTGCCAAGAGAGAGCGTCGGCGTCACCTACCGCGCCTCGAGACTGCGCCAGCAACTGGCAGACCTGAGGGTTCAAGAGTTCGAGGTACTCGAGTCACTTCCAGGAAGCGTTGACAGCCGCGGTGACGAGGACGTGGAGCAAACTCCTGCTTGGTTGGAGCTACAAGCCCAGAGCGACGCATACCATCGCAGTGTCACAGAGCTATGTCTGGGCATCGTCACAGGCTTCCAGACAGTTCCGGACAAGGCCGTCATTGGTACTCTCAGCGTTGTGCTGGACGAGCTGCTTCAGCTGTTGCGGCAGCTTCCCGACTGCGAGTCGCTGTTCGTCGAGTGTCGCGAGTACTTCTACTACTTTGACGGTGAATCGCCGGATGCCAAGACGACTCCGCTGCTGTCGGCTGTCTCCCGGACGTATTGGTACGTGCTTCAGCTGCTGCTCGCTCTCCACCGGAGTTGCGACAGCCAGCAGCTCTCAGTGCAGACGAAGAAGCTCGTGCGGAGTCTTCTCGAGCCGGCACTGGACTGGACCAGGCGTGCAACGATGCTCTTCCTCGTCGACTGGTTCCTCTACCTCCCGAGTTCCCACATGCTGCCTGAAAGCATCAGCGACGGAGCTATCGACAGCGAGATGTCAGCTGACAGCTCCAGTGAGACGCCAGCGTTGTCGCTGTGGCTGCTGACCTATCGCTGCTTTCATGGAGCCGACGACGCGTTAGCAGCAAGAGCCGACGGCGAGAAGGACTTCTGGGTCGCGATGACGAAGCTGGTACGTGATTGGCACTCCTTGATGCTCGGTATGTGGAGAGCATGTCGACTGAAGTCTGCTGTTGATTGTGATAGTACTGCGACAACCACATCACCAGGTTGGCGAGCCGGTTCCTCCGAGGAGAGTCGTCGGGTGGCTATCTGGTTAACTCCGCACAAGAACCAGCAGCTGGACTTGGTGGGCCAGCAGACGAAGAGGGGATGCAAGTCAAGCTGCTCAGCCTGGATTCGACGTGGGACTTGGTCATGAGGCTGATGGAGTTGCTCAACGACGAGACGAAGCGAGCTGAGACCAGGTACGAAGCGCTAGCAGTCGGATGAACTGCTCAACCTGATACTGACAGGGGTGGTAGTGAGAGTGCATCCCAGTGGGAGTTTGTGCGGCACCTGCTTCACGCGGACAGCAAACACTTCCTCCCGTTCGCCACGCCGTCGACGGCCTCTCCACAAGACCTCAAGCTCCATTTCGGTACGGCAAACTAACGAGCAGTCACGGATCCCGGTCTCTCACTCGTCTTTGGCCCATTCTCACTCCATTGACAGGGCCATTCGCACTGAGAACGCTGCAGCGAGTGTTCTGGATCAGCGAGAGACTCCCACCGGAGTCTGGTACGCATCATATTGCTCCGATGCCTGCTAACTCCTACTAGCTCATCAAGTGTGTGTCCCCATCATGCCAGCCACGGTTCAAGCCATCCTGCAGCAGCAGCTGGACCACGCGGAGCCTTCCCGCTCGTTCTCGATACGCCAGCTTCCTCCGTTCTTCCGAGTCTTCGTCTCCGAGTGCTCCAAGACAGGAGGCACACCGACATCCGAGCAGTTGCTGAAGTCCATCGTTCGTGCTGACGAGCGTGGTGACGATGAACGTGGTGATGGCGAGCATGGTGGCGGCGAGCTGGCTGTTCTGTGCCAGATCATATTGGCGAGTTGAGCTTCACTGTACCTGATGGCACGTTTGGCTCACTCACTAACACCCAGCCTTATCATACTCACAGACCCAGCTCGGTCGGCACGAGAAGCCCATTGCTCGTCGTCGGTTCCGTCAGCCCGTGTTCCAAGCCATCCAGACGTTTGCTAAGCACCTCGCGTTAGCAGCTGCAGATGTCCAGCCAGCGGTTGCAAGTGACGGGTGGGCATGGGGGAAGCAAGGCGCACACAACGCGTCACAGTCTGCACAGCCGAACGCCGTGTCGCCCTCGAAGCAGACGAATCCGGCGGCCAACCTCGAGAAGGTGAGCTTCTGTGCCGTCTTCTGTGGCGCTTGGACTGTTCTGACCACTTCTTGCTGATGTTTCGCCATACAGAGACGCATCTGCATCTCGATCATGCTGGTCTTTGCCGTGGACAGCTTCGATCTTGCCACCAGCAGCTGCAGCGACGGTATCGTGGCCAACAAGGGCCGGAAGCGAGAAGTCGACTTCTTCAGCAAGGAGATCGTCAAGCTGGGCGGCGACGGCCACGACCCAGAGTGCGGCGTGCTCGTGTCTCAGGCGCTGTATGTGATGGGAGCGGCGTTGATGACGGCGTCGGTCGAGTATCCAGAGATCTTCCAGCACATGGACAAGCTGTTAGTGCGTGGACTAGAGACTGCGGCGAAGGAGTCCCGCGAACTCTCCGGCTGGTACAAGATGATCCACGACGAGAAGAAGTTGTACCGCACCCCAGACGCCTACACTGAGGCGCTGACCGTCCACGAGAAGCGGTTCCGAGTGGTACAGAGTGCTGTTCTTTCAAGTCTCCACCTGCTCCGAGACCTCACAAGCCAGCTATGTGGCTCGATGACGGACGCGAGAGCTGGTAGGTCATCGCACGAGGTGGAAGCGACCAAGACGGCGTACTCTTCGGTCATCAGCTCTGGACTGGAAGGGTGCCTTGTTGCAGCTATCGACGCTATCATCTCGGTCGACGACCTCAACATCGCGGTCGAGATGCTGCAGCTCGTCGTGCCTCGCTGTCAAGACGTCCCGAGCCAGTCCAAGCGCGTGGTCCCCATCGACGCCGAGATCCAGGAGGTCATGGACGACATGGACGACGCCTTGTTCGCGACCATGGACGTGAGCGCGTTGACTGGCCAAGCTCCCACTCCGACAGTGGTGATGACTGTCGACGAGCTCCGACCAACTGCCGTCGATCTGGTGGTCAAACACCTGCGCCTCGCGCTCCAGAAGTTGGTGCTCAAGTACCCTAAAGACGGCTTGGCGTCGTTCCAGGAGCTGTTCGTCATCGACTTGCTCGGGATGATCATCTCTACAGGGGACGTGCCGTTCAGCTGGAGCCAAGTGGCGCTGCCGTCGTTGCAGCCGCGGTACTTGGCGTCTCGACTGCTAAGCGCCGCGATCAAGTACAATCCCGAGCGCGAGTGGTTCTGCACCAGCTTCCTGAGCTCCGCCAAGGCGGACCAGGAGCTGGCCAACCTGTGGATGATGGCGACCGTCAACACGTCGACGCTGGACCCGACGCCGCTGACGTTCAAGGACAACAGCGTCACGTTCTCCATCGCTCCAGCGTCGACTATCGCTCCACGTCCACAGATCCGGGACTCGAACTGCTGGGTGATGCTCACGGACGGAGCAGTGTACAGTCTGCTGCGCAGTGACAACTCGATCGTGAGGAACAAGATGCGGCCGATGCTGTTCGACCTGCTGCATCGCGTCGCCTCAAGCTGTCAACTGCCGCGTCAGCTCTGGCTGGACCCGTCGGTCACGCTCAACGCCTCCAAGCTCTACTCGCTCCACTTGGACACGTTCCAGGCGTTCGCCAAGAGCACGGGGGACATGTGGCGCAGTTTGAACGCGAACCAAGCGGCTCACCGGGAGGACATGCGGAAGCTCCGCGAGATCACGGCCGGCATCTTCCCGACCTTCCTCAAGTACGCCACTTGTTCCTCTCTGTATGAAGAGCGAGCTATCGACACTGATACTGACGTGACCTTGTCCATGTCTATAGGGCGTACGAGATCAATCTCCAGCACAGTTGCGTCCAGATCGCAGGCACCGTGAGAAACTTGACGGTTCAACTGCAGAAGTTCACGAGTGCGTTCGCTCCAGACGCCAGAGAGTCGTTCCACGACGTCGACGACGCTCTGGAGCGTCGAGACCTGGTCGAGATCAAGTACCCAGCGGTGCGCACGCTCATCACCATGCTGCGGTTCCTGTACCAGTGCGTCGACTCGCTCTTCTTCTACTGCGGAGACATGGCTATCGGTCAGGACAACCTCTTCACGATCACGATCGAGCGCTTGTTCCGTCAGGCAGTGTCTGCCGAGTCGAGCGAAGCGCAGAGGCGGCTGGTAAGGAAGGACCCTGGTCACGGACGACTCGCAGTGCGAAGTGCCAAGAGAGGTGACGTGCTCGAAGGCTGCGAGCCCTACATCGCCAGCTCGGTGCACAGCATGCAGCTCTTCTTCGCGAGGCAGAAGTACCCAGCGCTGCTGCACTGGTTTGCCTCGGTACGTGGACCCACCAGGTTGCTACCATCCCTCTTGAGCTCACACTGAACTTGCATTGTGGATCAGACATCGCGAACGTACCTGACGTTCACACCCGTCGGATGGGGGAACTCGCAGCTGCGGACTCTGCTGGTGAACGCGCTGGACACTGAGGGTCCCCTCGGGATCGCCAGCTACTACCCGATGGAGGACAAGCGACCGACGCAGCAGCGGAGCTTCGACGTCAAGAATGTGAGGCGTGAGGCCTTCTACCTCGCGTGTGGGCTCTTCGTGTGCCGCTGCACGAACTCGTTCGAGCACTGCAAGAAGCGGGAGGGCGACTCGACTGCTGCCAAGTCGTTTGCGCTGGTGCAGGAGATGCGGACGTTCGTTCTCAGCGAGTTCGTCCGCGAGTCACTCGCGTTCGCAGTCGACAAGCTCGAGACGTTCGAGGAAGCACTACTCCCGCTGCTTCAACTGCTGCGTGCGGTGCTCAACCACGCCAACCTGAACCGCAGACGAGGGAGGGCAGAGGGGCCAAGCACGTACGACTTTAGTCTGCTGGAAGTCTACGCGAGCTTCGAGTGGGTGACGCTGTACGTGGCTCAAGTGTTCCGACCGGACGATGCGATTCAGAGCGAGCTGAGGTGAGGGTTGACTTGCGTCTTGTATGGGCTTAGCGTTCTAACTGACTGACTGACTGCCTTGCTGGGCATACAGGACTGTGCTGCTCATCGAGTACTGTGCGATCGTCTACGAGATCGTGGAGGCTTCCAAGTCGACTGAGATTGGAGAGCCAATGACACGACTGCTTGATCTGTCGCTCAGCCTGGCCAAGAGCGTTGATGACGCGCTGGCCAAGACGACTCTGACGCCGCTCAGCTCACCTTCGAGTCTCCATCAAGGCTTCACGTCGGTGGCTGAACATCTGAGAGCCTTTGACGCGTCCGTGTCGACGGCTGCGGGGTTCAAGACGGCGTGGATTGCTCAAGCGGAGCAGGAAAGCAGGAGGAACCGGCAGTCGACAGGGTCATTCGGTGTCAGTGTGACGAGAGCGCGAGCCGACTTGCTGGTCGCCATCCGCCGAGTGCTTGAGCTGAGTCAACCAACCGCGAGGTGATGGAGGATCAAGTCGAGTTGACTTGGTGTCAGTATGACTTGGGAGGCACGATGTGGTTCTTCCGGAGCAGTCCAAGGCCGTGGCCAAGGTACTTGGACCCAGTGGCCAAGTCGCTGCCAAGATGCAGGGGATACACGGTGTCAGTGTGGCACTGTACAAGACGCTCGAGCGGTCGAGAACACGTACGAAGGCGAACTGCGGTGCTCCAGTCGGCTGTTCGAGACGTAGCGGGGCGAGTATGAGTTCAAGTAAGTATGGATCAAGCTCAACAGTGACGACGTACCGGGATCGAGGGACTGGCAGCGCACACTCGTCCGCACTGGTGCACTGGAAGCAGTCGCGGCTGATGGCTCCGCTGCTCATAGCGATCGCTCCAGCGGAGCGGCTCGGCTGTAGACGGCCAGCGGTGGACTGCACAGGTCCAAGACTCGAGATGCTGGCGGTTGGAGCGTGGCTGCGGTTCGGGATGAGGTCGTTGCGGTACTTCCGGACAGCGCGGTCACTGGCAGTCACGTTCTTCATCAAGGCGATGGGCCGCGAGCGAATGCTGGCGATGCTGGCGCCGTCCGTCTGGTTGACTTGGACCGCCAGTCCTCGCTGGTCGAAGGAGAAGGCCGGCAACGTTAGAGGTGCCTGGATCACTGGAAGAGGAGTTCAAAGTGGTCGCCTCACCGCCAGAGCGGCTTCTTTCGAGCTGGCGTCTGTGTGAACCACGGACATTCAAGGGTTACACGCGGTGGTCAAGCTTGGTCGGGCCGAATGGGGACGCTGTACTACCTCTGGCGAGCTGTGTGAGGCGGAACTGCGCCGCGTGGAGGTCCATCATGACCTGTTCGTAGCGCTCGATCCAGACGCGCGCCTCGGTCTCCTTCGAGTTGAGTTTCCTGGTGATTCACATCGTGAGCACAAGGTGAGCGGAGCGTCCAAGGGAGCCGACAGAGTGGCTGTTTGCAGGGAACCAGACCGCTTGCAGTCGAGCAGCTTGAGCTGCGTGTCGCCGAGCTGCGTGTACGTCTCAACATAGTCCTTCTCGGCTTTCTGGCATCGCAAGCAGCAATCAGTCAACGATGAACCGGCAGTACCACGACGGCGGTCAGTACCTGAAGAAGCCTGGCGCTGCATCGCAAGGACGCGCGGAGTCCTGCCGCCTCTGCGTCCTTGTGTGAGAGCTCCTCGTTGGCCAGTCCAGCGCCTTTCGAGACGATCGACTGGTATCCTCGCCAGCCAACAGATTGGTCGTGAGTCCGTTTGCACTTCCGATACGGAGCGATCGACTGTGAGTGGAGACTGACGACTTCGGCGGCGAGCGCTTCGAGGCGCTTGTCCTTGGCGTAGATCTCCTCGAGGTCTTGCAGCCGCTGCACGCGCTCCTCGCGAAGTTCCATCAGCAGGCGGTTCGTCTGTCGGTCCCTCAAGATCGTCTCTCTGTCATCGGTGGGGTCAGCGTGTGATGGCTCGAAGCAGCCCATCAGTCGACGTACTTCTCCTGTCGCTCCTCCTCGAGCGCGACCTGGACCTTGTCGAGCTGCTCCTCGAGCACACTGCGGCTCTCATAGTCAACGAGATCAGCTGGAAGGCGATAGGACGGTGTTGGATGGACGAACAACCTACCGGATCCGCCCGAGTTGAGCTGCAGTCGGCGCCATGGAGCCATCAACCGAGCGTTGTGAGTTTGCTGGAGAGAATATGGCCACCAGGCTGGGAACGAGTGGACGGACGGACGCACACGTGTTCTTGAGCTTCTGCAGCTCCAGCGCGTCCTGCAACTTGAGAATGCGCTCCTGTCGCGTCCAACACACGGTCAACACGTGGTCAACACACGGTCAGCATCGCCCTTCGTGGTCACGACCAACAGCCTGCTCTCGCCTCGTATTGCTTGGCTTGCATGGCTGACAGTCCGTCGACAGCGGGTTCGAGACGTCACTGGGTGGGTCACTTGGTCACCTCGGACTCCATCGGCAGACAGAAATAGACCCCGAGACAGCAGCACCTCGCGTCAAACAGGTCCCATCTAGATGTCTATCCATTCATCGGTCTTGTCCTCCATCCACCCTTCCGTCCCTAGTGTCGCCCAGCAGTCGATCTCGCGCTGCCGGTAAACCGCCAGCGCTCACTCGAGCGCTTACTCGAGCCGCGAGATGACCTTGCGCTTGCGGCGCCACCGCCAGCGCATGGACGCCATGTGGGTCTCTGCGCCTGGCTCCTCCTCGAAGCAGAGGTTGTCCAGCAGCTCGTACAGCTGGCTGCCGTAGCGAGAGCCCATCCACGCGACGAAGCGCGTGCGTCGGAAGAAGTGCTCGCGCTCCTCCAGCAGGTACGACGCGAAGCAGAGCAGGTAGAAGTAGCGCTCGAGGTAGTTGACTGCGCGCCGCATGAACCAGTCGCGCTTGGCGGTCGGCAGCGACGCGTCCACGGCCTGGTCGCGGCATTCAGCGATGCACTCGCGCAGGTTCTGCATGTGCTCGCACTGGTCCACCGCGTGGTCCACGAGCTGCTTGGCCTCGACGCCGTTCGCCAGTGTGTTCACGAGCTTCTTTATGACCACGTACTCTGCCGCCATCGCGATCGACTGGCGGCGCTTGCTGGTAGTAGCGGAAGCGTCCGACGACGAGCTGGAGCCTTCGCCTTCCAGCACCACGCGCAGCATGTAGATGCATACAAGAGCCGTCGTAGTGCGTCCACGACCCATCTGGCAGTTGCAGATCACGGCCGTCTTGGTCCGAGCAGCGGTCGAAGACGTCGAGCCAGGGAGAGATAGGCCGAGCTCGGCCATGAAGGCCGGCGCGATCAGCCGCACCATGTCGTCCAGGTCCTTCTCCTCTGGCGCCGTCTCGTCCGACACTGGGATGCGCGCGTACCGCAAGTCAAAGCCGCTGGTGGCCGCCACTTGGCCGTACACTTCGACCAACGTCTTGATCTCGGCTTCGGGGTTGATATGCTCCATGGTCTCCTCGCTCTCGAGCTCTCGCGGCTCGTACCAGTACATGAAGAGTCCGTTGGCCTGGCGCACCTCGGCCTGGATCTCCTGCTTGACCTGCGCCTCGATCGCCGTGATCTCGTCCACTTCAATGCCAGGGTACTCGACGTTGTCCATGATCTTGTCGCGGTGGCGCATAACGAACGGTCGGCCGCTTACGTAGATGACGGCTTCTTCACGTAGGTTGATCCATATCGCGCGGTCGAACTCGTTGTTGAGGCTCGCGACCACGTCGCGGATGCCGCGCTCCAGGCATTGAGCTGTACCGAAGATGGGCTTGTCGCCGATGCGCCGGTAGTTGAGCACGTGCTCCGAGACGGAGGACGGGAGTCGGGAGATGCCGAAGAAGTGGTCCATCTTGACCACGCAGTGCTCCAGCACCTTGGCAGACTTGTACCGCACGCCTCCCAAGTCGTCGAGCAGGCGGAACAGGTGCGGGTGCTGCTGCAGCCACTTGGAGAACGACGGCGGCGGCGACGGAAGGTCGGCCTGCTCGCTGCCGTCAGGTGAAGGCAACTCGAGCTTTGGCGGGTACGTCGCGAGCAAGTACGCGCCGAAGACGATGAGGTAGAAGTACCGCTCGAGGTAGCTCATCGCATGGCGCTGGATGGATCAACGAGCACCACGAGTCTGTCAGTTGATGGACCAGATAGACCCACTATAAGCCCAGGCATGGACTCACCAGGAAGTAGGAGCGGCGACCGGGCTTGGCGGCGGCGTTCGACTTGTCGTGGTACTCGGTGATGACGTCTCGGATGTTGCAAACACTCGACAAGTCGTCGATGGCTCTGTCGACCCACCACTTGGCCTGCAGTCCGCAGTCGAGTTGCTTCGTCACCTCTCTGATGGCAGCAAAGTTGCCGTTCTTTCCTGGCTGGTCCGACTCTGATAGCGGCTGGAGATCCGCGGGGAAAGTGGCGGACGTCACGGTCGGACGCTGCCATAGCAGACTGCACCAGACCATGACGTTGGTCGTGCGGCGCTTGCCCATCTGGCAGTTGAAGACGAAGGCCGTGTCGTTGCTGCCGCTGTCCATGGCGGCCTTGACGAGCGCCATGATGGCTTCCACGTCGTTGTGCTCCGGCGCGTTCTCCCTCTCGATCGGGATGCGGTGGTACGTGATGCTCTGGATGAGCGAGTTGCTCTGGGCGATCGCGGGCGACTCGTACAGCTCCGGCAGCGTCTGCACCTTGTCCGGGTGCACCTTGCACGACACGAGGTCGTTCTCCTTGAGCGTGAACTCGCTCCAGTACAGGAACGTGTCGTTGTTGCTCGCCAGCTGCTCCTGCAGACTGCTCTTCATGGACGTCTCGAGGATCTGCACCTTGTGGCCAGTGATGCCCGGCACCAGGTCGTTCTCGTTCAGCTTGGCGCTGCGCCGAGCCGTGAACGGCTGCCCGTCCACGTAGATGACCGCCTCCTGTTGG
This sequence comes from Phytopythium montanum, assembly GCA_023338065.1. NCBI lineage: Eukaryota > Oomycota > Peronosporomycetes > Pythiales > Pythiaceae > Phytopythium > Phytopythium montanum. The sequence goes on from JAADXY010000002.1 coordinate 60,658, forward strand.
GTAGCCCCACGTTTCAGTGAGAACCGGGACGGCGTTTCCAGCCTAGAGACAAGTGAGTCGTACCTCGCGGAGGTTGACCCAGACCACCTTGGTGAAGCCGTCGTCCGCCACGCGGTCCAGGATGGCCTGGATGCCCCTCTACACACCACAACGTCATCTATCAGGCCTTGGAAACACCCTCAATACACGTTGTTAGACACGGGGGACGCACCACAGTGGGCTGGGCTGACCCGTAGAGCGGCGTGTCGGTCAATCGGCGGAAGTTGGGGGCTGCACATAGCGTCACATAGTCAGCATACGTGCCACCACAAGGAAAGGAGGAGGGAGGAGGGCGCCTTGCCGCTGTATCCGTCGGGGGTGGCCAGCACGTGGCAGTTGGGGAACCGGTCGCTCTTCATGACGTACTTGCGCAGCACCTTGGTGCCCTGCTCCAGGAAGCTGTGCTGTCTCAGCAGTGTGGACCGCTCCTGCTTGCCGCGCACGAGCGCCTGGATGCGCACAGCGGCCTGTCGGCGGTCGTGGCCCGGCGAGTGCTCGGCGATGGATGCTGGCGGATGAGCGCCTCCCCGGTCTCTACCTCCGCCCTTGACCAGCGCCGTCAGCTTGCTGGCCGCTCCGCTTAAGTACGTGTGCGCGCGCGGCATCCTGGTCGTCTCGAAGCTCAGCTTGGTCATGCGGGGAACGGCCATGCTGTGGCGGATAGACCCGACGCCATTGGCGGCGCTTGATGCTGCGGACGAGCCCAGTACAAGCGCCTGGATCTTGGTGGCCGCCTCGCTCAGGTAGTTGTGGCGCTTGGCAGGGTCTGTGGCGGTAGAAGCCGCGGCTTCCTCGCCGTTGGCGTGCGCTACCGCGTCGCTGCTGATGCTCAGGCTGTGCAGATCGCGCGCCGGCGTCTGCGTGAGGAAGAGCACGCGCACGGGGTCCAGCAGCTCGCGCAGCAGCTTCTCGGGCTGCGGGGAGCGCGCCACGTCGCCCGCGCGCGCGTACACGGCCTCCAGCAGCGCGTCCAGTTCCTCCATGGCGTCCATGGCGTCCTTTCCGTCGACTTACGAGGGTACAGCAGTGGTGGTCCGAAGGCGCGACTTGGCAAGTGGCGTCCGTCGATATGGATTGGAGAAAAGTGATGAGGGGGCGAGAGAGGATTGAGAGGTGATGATTGGTGGAAAAGAGAAGCGAATCAGGGTTTGGAGGGGTGTGATTGGAAGATAAGAGGGATAAATCAGGGCAATGGTGGGTACCGCGTACGTGGCTGTCGTCACGTTGTATCATGGGCCACGTTGCATTCGACCCATGCGGAGTTTTACAGTCGCAATGCAGATTTACGAGCTTGAAGGACGCGTTTTACCTGCGCAGTGAGCTGTGCATTACCATCGGAGAAGCGCGATTTAGAAGCGAGCGACCGCGAAATTGGTGCGTCCACTGCTCTCACAGCAGCTTGTACGACACGCGCGTCGCCTGGGTCTCCAAATGGGTGTCGGGACGCTGGGTGCGCGGGTGGGAGGTCGGCGGGATCTCGTCCACGCGCTGCATCGTGTCGGCGCTCGCGGCAAAGTGGTCCTGCAGGACGAGCGCGTACTGCAATGGAGTGGCGGGTGAGAACTGTTCCTTACCTGTATGCTCAAGAGCTCGCTCACCTCGTTGAGCAGCGCGAGCACGAGCGTGTCGGCGCTCGAGTCGACGTCCGTGAGGCGCTCCGTGACCTCTTGCGTCGCGCGCTTGTAGTGCAGCTGCGCGATCTCCAACTGTCCGTTCGTTGGCGCCACGAGTGGTCAGCAGTCCAACGTTAGCCGCAAAGTCAACTCTCAAGGCGACCAGCTGAAGCGGTGGTACGTGCGTTGCGCTTGCGGTCCGCGACCCGATTGACGTTCCCGCGCTGCTGCTCGACCAGAACCTGCTCGATGCATCCACATTCACAGTCATTAGACAAGGCATGAGCCAGGGCCGCTGTCCGTGTGACTGTACCTTGCGCTTGGCGTAGTCGACGTCCACGAGCAGGTTGCACCGCTGGATCATCATGTCTTGGATGCGGTCCAGGCACTCGACGCGGCGGTCGAACTTGTCCAGCACCGTGGACGTCACCTTGGCCTGCTCCAGGTGGTCTTCAACAAGAGGATCACGCCAGCTATAGACGCTTCCTGGTACGTACCAGGAACCGGTACGACTGCGTCTCGAGCTGCCTGGAGGCGGTGGCGAACTCGGCGCTCGGGCCCAGCAGACTCTCGCTCTCGCACACGATGCTGCTCGCATTACCAGCAAACCGACGAGTCGCGACGCCCAGGTCTGTCCACAACAGGCCGCAAGTAAGTGAGTACTGCGTCTAACCGACTTACAGTATGACGGCGAGAAGTCCTGACCGACGACGCGCTGGGCGTGGGCCGCGACGGCCTTGCGCACGGCTCGTAGGCGCTTGATGGCATCGCCGTTGTCCTGCCTCTTCTTGTCGAAGAAGCGGTCCTGGGACGCCTCGGCCAGCCGGCAGCACACGAGCACGCGCTGCACCACGCGGTTCTTGCGGTCGCGCGCGCGGTCCGCCCACGACTTCTGGAACGCCGGCGTCACGCCCGGGTCGATGCCGTACCGCCTGGCGATGCTGCGCGACTTGGCGCGGCCTCTGCGCGCTGCTGCGCCGAGCTGCGATGGCCTGGCCGCCGCCGTGATGGCAGACGCCTCGCTGCTGCGCCGGTACGAGCTCGTAGCGGGCATGGCGGCCGCGAGTGTCGACCGGATGGGTTGATGGACGTCACCGCCTCGAGCGCCTTGAAACCTCCGGCCTTGGACGGACGAGGGAGATCGGAAACTGCTGGTGCAACAGGCCGCGGCCGCGCCGGCGGCTTATTCCTGCCGCCGATGGGAATGCGACGAGGCGGAATGGGTATGGACCGCCTACCTTGGAGCCACCAAGTTGAAGTGGGCGGTTACCGTTCGGTAGAGTGACATCCCTCGTTTTAGTGACTCGACGATTCGGACCGCATTTGCAGTGCATTCAGTGTGGTGCATATGATGATTCGGCGGCAGTGCTGATGATGGCTTGAAGAGTTCAACCACGACGCGCTGGTCCCCCGTGGTAGGCTCCAGCTCATGGCGGCGCAGTGTCGAGGCTCGAGCCGCTCGGTGGCTCGCCTCCTCCTGTACCCATCCCTCCCGTCAACTCATGACCTCCGACTTAGTCACTATTACAAAAGCTCTGCGCACGAATCGTCGTGGAAAGGGTGTCACGTAGCGTTTCCCCGCCAGATGGCCACCACCAAAGCCGCCGTGGTTGAATCTACGTCCCTGACCATGCAGAACGCCGTCTTGGAGCTAATCCCGCATGATCCACCGCCGCCACCAGGCCTTTGTTGAGCATGTGTGACCGCCACTGATAGCAGGAGAGCGCTGCGTCATTGGCGGCCTGTGGATGTCCAAAGCGAGGCGCGCGGCGACCAAGAAAAGAGGCGACCAAGCGAGCTGGAGGCTCTGACCGCAATGCTGAAGCGCGCATTTCCCAGTTTGCATCCAATCGCGCACGTCGACAGCGTCCACTAGACTCGGACAGGCTCTGACAGCGTGACCATGGGCTTCCGACCGATGTTCCTCGTCGACGGCGGCGAGGCCAAGGAGCTCGTGCCGCTCAAGCTCCTGTACACGATCCACTTCTTCGCCTTCTCCATGCAGACGTACCTGCCGGTAAGACGCCCGCACACGCAGGCCACGCTCCATGCTGGCTAGTGTCTAACTGCAGCTTGTTCGTGACTTGCCTACAGATCTACTTTGACACGACGGCGCACTTCTCCAAGGCTGAGATCGGCGTGCTGCTAGCCATGCCGTGCATCTGCGCGATCGTGAGTCCTCCGATCTGGGGCGCGATCGCCGACGGCGTGGGCAACCAGAAGATGGTGCACGTCTTCTGCCTCGTGTCGGCGGCGCTGCTCTTCTTCTCGCTGCGCTTCGTCGTCGACTTCCATGTCATGTGCGTCATGGTCTTCGTCGCCAACTTCCAGACCATGCCGTCCTACTCGCTGCTGGACCTCGCGGCCATGGCTTTCCTCTCACGCGTCGGTGGCGACTACGGCAAGCAGCGACTGTATGGCGCAGTGGGCTACGGCGCCGGTGGCTGGTTCGCGGGCATCGTCGCCGCGTCCATGGGCATCGCCTGGTGCTTCAACATGGTGCTGGGCCTGTCGAGCGTCTCGCTCTTCCTGCTGCTGCGCTACATCCCCAACTTCCAGCACGAGGCCGAGCACCACGCCAAGGGCGAGCTTAAGGACACGATCCGCGCCATCCTGCGGCAGCACGACGTGCTCCTGCTCTTCCTCATCATCCTGCTCGCAGGCATCATGGGTGCGCTCATCGACAACTTCCTCTTCCTCTACCTCTTCAACATGTCGGGCAACGACGCGCGCATCGTCGGCATCGTCATCGCGACCGAGACCATCTCGGAGATGCCCTTCTTCTTCAATGCCAACAAGATCATCGACCGCTTCGGCACGCCCATGTGCATTGCCGTCAGCCTGCTCGCCTATGGCGTCCGCATGGTCGTCTACACGTACGTGCAGCATCCGTGGTGGGTGCTGCCCTTCGAGACGCTGCACGGGCTCACGTACGGCCTGCTGCTCGCCGCGCTCACCAACTACATTTACCAGGCGGCCCCCAAGGGAGCCGAGGGCACCATGATCGGCTTGTTGGCCGCCTTCCAGCGCGGATTGGGCGGAGGCACCGCCACGCTCGTGGGTGGCTACATCTACGGCGCGTACGGCGGCCGAGCCATGTGGGCCGTGGCGGCCTACGTCGTCTTCCCGCTCTCGCTCGTCTGCGCCGTTGCCTTCTCCTTCCTCGCGCACAGCTACGGCGGCAGCCCGAGCAGCAGCCCGGTCAAGGGCGACCGCAAGGCCGAGGTCGACAGCATCACGTCGGACGAGAGTTCCAAGGTCGGAAGCGGCTACGGCGCCATCGATGTCGCCGTCTGAACACCAGTCGTGTGAGTGTGTTGTCGAGATTGGATAGTGTTCAAAGCGGCACAGACTTCCTCCCATCCTTACGTGTCCGGCACGATGCCGCCCACTCGATAACTGGTACTTTGACGTACAATGATAGTCTTGTGTCGTCGAGCCAAAGTCGTCAGCAGATTGGGCCTTGGGCGAAGCGAGCAGTCGATTAGCCAAGTGGCGGCTACTCGGCGCGTGGCGACCCGACCCCGCGGGTTCTGTCACCCACGTACTCGATCGGCCAACGCAGTGCGCCAGCACGTAGCGGACACGTGCCGCTGCGAGGTCAGATCGCCATTCTACGTGCCGCGTCGAACCCGATCGATCACCAGGGCGGCCATGGCCGAGATGCAGCCAATGTGCCCCGACAGCGGGCGGCAGCAGTAGAGCCACGACGCAGGCGACACTACCCCGCCACAGGCATAGCACGGGTCGCTGGCGGCCTGCGGTCGGCGTATTCGAGTCGCTTGGCATCTCGAGCCAGCTTGTAAGCTCTTCTGTTCTGAGGTGTCGCCGCATTTGAATGCTGTCGCTACGACAACACACACAACAGCACAGCGAGGATGGTCAGGTGGCGACAGCGATGGCGCCGACCCGCATGCATGTCGGTTCAGAGGAGCGCGGCAGGCGAATTATTCACTGCCCAAAGTGGAACTGGGCAGTTCACTTATGCTCACCAAATGTCACTTGTCCCGTACTGAACGCAATAGGCGTTTTGATGTGTCGCCCTTGGCCATCAGCTTGCGCGCGTGCTTCTGGACTTGCACAAGGCCAGCCCTCCTGTTCGACATGATGCTAGCTAAACCTATCACTGCAGCTGTTGGCGCTGCTCGTCTCGGCATGCTCCATTGCGAAATCGATCCGGACGGTCACCATGTGCGCCGGTACAACTCGCACACATTGGCGTCGTCAGCTGGCCATGTTTGCATGACGATCATGCACAACAGCGAACTTGGACACGACCAGACTGCTCCAGTCGGCTGTTGATTCCCCGCTCAGCCCAAGCTTTTCTCAGCTATGCTAGGGTCAGCACTACCGCTCATCAGTCCCGCGTTGCCTTCAGTTTGCGACCAAGCTCGCTTCACTTCAACGCGATCAAGAGCGACGGATCAAAACGCCCATTCGAGACAAGTGACAAATTGTGAGTAGATGTTGGCGCCACCCCAAACGGTCGCGCGTCTCTTTTTCGTATCCACGCAGCATGATTTGTTGCCGCGCTTTGACGCCCAAGCACAGTCGAGTGCTCACCATGCAGCAAGCGTCGACGAATGACGAATGAAGAAGCAGCAAGGCGGCTCGCTCACGCATGGACACCACCACCTTGGAGGGCGATCCACGCGCACAAGATGTCACTGCCGCGGGGTGCCCAAAAAGTGCATTCTTGAAGTTTTGGCTGGCTAGAAAGGCCAGGTTGAAGCTGTCGATTCCCCCGTTTCAGTGACCGTTAAAACCGCCGGGTTGCTCGCCGCGCGCCATGCACACGCGTCGGCATACAAACGCCAAGTGACTCCACCGGATCTGAAGAACGCGCGCGGTTTCTATGCCCTCCAATGCGCGAACCTTCTCGCTGTATGCTGGTCTGTACAGTTTACCCCGCCCGTAGTGCCATGGTGATATTCATAAAAAATACGCAATTTATTATACTTCATTTGTTATCAACATAGCTTTGTATGGTGGGATATCACCAAACGATAGTATCTGCGAGGTATCAAAACTGATGGGTGGCACTACGGCCGGGTCTGTACTGTACCACAGGGTTGGCAAGCGCGTCCGCGTGACGCACCCCCTCGGGCCAAACCTCTTGGTTTCAGTATGTGAGCAGCTCCCGAAGTCGCCCAAAGACACGCGCACTTTGCACAGGTTCCACACAGATGATGATGCACGGGACGGAGGCGATGCGATCCTATGGAAGCGGCCAGTCAGCCTTGGCTCGGCCTTGGCTTGGACTGGGGAGGGAGCCAACGGGAGCCGCCGCCCCGACCCCGCCAGTTCTCGATTCGCCTCCTTCCAGCAGCTTGTAGCTCCAGTCCAAGTCTCCTTCCTCCGTTCGCACCACCACCACCCAGACAGCCATGGGGTTCCGGCTCGGTTTCCTGTGGGACGGCGGCGAGGCCAAGGCGCTCGTGCCGCTCAAGCTGCTCTTCCTGATCCACTACTGCGCCTTCTCGACGCAGACGTACCTGCCGCTGTACTTTGACACGAACGGGCACTACTCCAAGATCCAGATCGGCTTTTTGCTAGCACTGCCGTGCATCTGCGCGATCATCAGCCCTCCTATCTGGGGGGCCGTGGCCGACGTGCTGCAGAACCAGAAGCTCGTGCACGTCTTCTGCCTCGTGACGGCGGCGTTGCTCATGTTCTGCGTCCAGTTCGTGACGGCGTTCGAGATCATGTCCGTCGTGGTCTTCATCGCCAACTTCCAGACGCAGCCGACGTGGTCGCTGCTCGACCAGACGGCCATGCAGATGCTCTCGCACGTCGGCGGCGTCTACGGCAAGCAGCGGCTCTACGGCGCCGTCGGCTACGGCTGGGGCGGCTACATGGCCGGCGTGCTGGCCGCCTCGGTCGGCATCGCCTGGTGCTTCAACATGGTGCTCGCGCTCTCCGTCTTCTCGCTGCTGCTGCTCGTGCGGTACATCCCGTCCGTCGAGCGCGCCGGCAGCCAGGGCGGCGGCGGGTCCGACTACCTCAAGAGCTTGTCGCGCATGCGCGAGCAGTCGGACGTCGTCGTGCTCTTCATCGTCGTGCTGCTCGCGGGCATGATGGGCGGCCTCATCGACAGCTTCCTCTTCCTCTACTACTTCAACATGTCGGGCAACAACGCCAACCTCGTGGGCATCCTCATCGCGATCGAGACCATCTCGGAGCTGCCGCTCTTCTTCTACTCGAACCAGATCCTGGACCGCGTCGGCACGCCACGCGTCGTCATGCTCTGCCTCATGGCCTACGGCGTCCGCATGTTCGTCTACATGTACGCGACCAACCCGTGGTACCTGCTGCCGTTCGAGGCGCTGCACGGACTCACCTTCGGGCTGCTCTGGGCCGCCTTCACCAACTACGTCTACATGTCGTCGGCCGAGGGCACGCAGGGCACCATGATCGGCATGCTCACGGCCGTGCAGAAGGGCATGGGCGCCGCCTTCGCCACGCTCACGGGCGGGTACATCTACCAGGTCTACGGCGCGCGCACCATGTGGGCCATCGCGGCCTACGGCATCTTCCCGCTCTCCATGATCTTCGCCTTCCTCTTCGCCGGGCTCTCGCACCACTACGTCTCGCAGGGCCCGATCCGCCACGTCGTCTCGAGCCACAGCATCATCATGCTCGAGAGCACCAGTCCGTCCGCCGCAAAGATCCACGAGACGACGCCGCTCAAGGGAGGCGGAAACCTCAAGGACCTCGAGAACGGCAGCTGAGCTCGGTCGGGGACGACGACGTGGCCGCGACTAGACTCACGATTGTATACAGGGCGTGGCCGCTCCGTCTGCATGTTGCTTCCTTCGCTAGCGATGCTGCTCCGGGAGGCTCACCCCCTTCCATAGCAGCACTGACAACAATACTACCTCGTTTGATCATCAAGGCGCCTTGACGGTCTTGCATCACGTGCTATTCATGATCTGTCGAGGTGGAGTTGGTCCAGTCAGTCCGATCCCTCAATGCCGAGATCGACTCACCTCGAGACGGCCGGCAGGTATTCTGCTCTGGTCTACTTCTTCTTGCGCGCCGACGCCGTGAGCGACTGCGTGCGCGCCTTGACGCGCTGCTCGACTTCTTCCTGCGCCGCCTTGCGCGCTTCCTCGAGCGTCATGCGCTTCTTCGTCGGCCCGGCAGCCTGGCGCTTGCTTGGCCCGCCCACGACGCGGTTCTTGTTCGGTCCGCGCGGCTTCTTGCGCTCTGCGGAGGCAGCGGTAGACGACAGTTTAGCTGAGCGGCAGACGAAGAAGACAACGAGTGTCGGATGAATACACGAGTGGCCGCGCAACACAAACAGAGCACTCAATGGACTCACCTGGAGCGCGAGCGGGAGGCGAGGTATCCACCTCTTCCACCTCCATGTCGACGTCCTCGCTGCCTCCGGACAAGTAGCGCTTGCGACGCACGTCGTCCCGCGGAGAGTACGCGGCCGCTTCGATCGCCGCGCGGGCCGACAGCTCCGCCGCTCTGGCCGCATCGCGAGCCGCCGCCTCGGCGATTGCGCGTGCTTCTGCCTGCTCCTGGACCTTGAGCTCGAGACCCATCTGCTGCAGCTCCATCTCTGCGGCCTTGAGACGCATGTCTTCCAGCTGGATCTTGAGCGCGTCAGTGCTTTGCTGCTGCCGCGCCTCCGCCTGCAGCCTGCGCTCCAGCGTGCGCTTCTCATTCTCCACCTCCGCCGTGCGCCGCTTCATCTCGTCCAGCTCGCGCTTCAGGCGACGCGCTTCGTCCTCTCGTGCTTGCACGTCGCGCAGCGACTCCTCCCTCGCGCGCAGGTCTGAATCCCGCTTCTGGGCCGCGAGCTGAGCGAACCGCGACTCGCTCTGCGCCATCTCTTGCTCGTACTGGCGCCGCTTGCGCTCCTCCTCCGCCAGCTGGTCGCGCAAACGCTTCGACTCGCTCTCCTTCTCTCTCGTTGACGTCGACACGTAGTGCTTGAGCTCTGAGCATGGCAGCAACACGGGTATCAGCGCTCCACACAACACAGACAGTCACTACAATGAGGATTGGCAACGGACCTGAGATCTCGCGCTCCTTCTCTCGAGCCGCCTTGGCTTCCTGCTCGCGCAGCCGTCGCTCTTGCTCGGCACTGTCGAGTGCGCGCTTCTTGTCGGACGCCAGCCTGCAGCCAGCGGGTTCAATCGTTAGTGTTGGTCAAATCAGTCTATCCGAGACCGGCAAAGTTGTTGCGTGTACCGGTTAAGCAGCTTCTGCGTCTCGATCGTCTGGCGGCAGTCGATCGTAAGGCTCTCGCGCAGCTCCTTGATCGTGAAGCTCGTCTTGTTGGACGCGAACGACAGGAACTGCGCCGCTTCGGCCTGCAGCACCTGGAGGAACACGGACTCGATCTTGTCCTCGTCCATGGGCAAGCCGACAGCCTTGATGCTGCGCTCGAACCCATGCGTGATCTTGACGCGCAGCTTCTCGTACTGCTCCTTCTCTCGGCGCGCGTTCTCGTCCTTCGCGAGCTCTCGGTTGCGGCGAAGATACTGGTCCGTGAGCTGTTCGAGCAAGAGAAGCAAGCGCATTCTGGACGTAAGCCCCACGACCGGCCATCCAAGGTACAGGGATGCAAACTACAGTACGTACGATGTCGGCGAACTTCTCCAGGTCGCGGCTCTTGGCTTCAGTGTCCTGCTTCAGCACCGTCCACCCTTGCAGCTTGTTGTTGACCATCGTCTTGACAACCGCGACGGCGTCATCGATGGCCTTCTTGATCTCCTCCTCCAGCAGCGGCAGCTTCCCATCGAGTCGGCGAGACACTTCTCGCGTCAGGTCATCCCGCGCGTTGAAGCCAGCTTCGTTCAGCACGTGCTGGACCTCGATGAAGTAGCGCCGGTTGAGCTCTTCAGCCAAGTGCGTCTTGTGCGTGTCGATCTCGCCTTCAAGCTCCGGCTCAAGGTCGCTCAATGCGCCAGCGTTGCGCGCGAGGTCTTGCTTCACAGCGACCAGACGGGCGTCCAGCTCGTTCAGCATGTTCCCGATGCTTGTCGGACGCTTCTCGGCAAACTTAAGCGCCAAAAAGTCGTACACCTCCTTGGTCAGCCGAGTCTTGGCCGCGCGGATCGCGTCATTCATCGCCGCGCTGGACCGTTGGATCGCCCTGTCGTTGGCGATCTCAAGCTTGTCGTACAGCATCGTCGCGTGCTGACGGACTCGGCTGCACTCCCGGTCGATATCGCGTCTGCCGTTGAGGCCGATCGGCATCTTCTCGATGCGCGCAAGCTCCCGGTGCAGAATGGCGGTCCACTTCTCGCGAAGAGCGTCGCGCTTCATTGGCAGCGAGCTCTTCTCTAGACCCGCGCACTCCTTCTTGAGCTTGTCAGCGACGGCGTCGCCCTGCTTGGCGACCCACGCGGTGATCTTCTCGTTGTTGGCGTGGAGCGCGAGCTTGATCTCTTTCTTAGCGTACCCCAGCAGCGAGTCCTTGATGTCCTTCAGCACCGGACCAGGGACATTCGCCATACCGTCGAGCGCTTTGGTGATGACCAGCTGCGTGTCGTTCGTCAGCAGTTTCTCCAGCTCGTCGTTGGCGAACGCTTCCTCCGTCGTAGCCGCCTCGATATGGTCCGAGATCGCCCGCTCGCATCTCTCCTTCACAGCGTTGGCCTGCGCACGCACCATGGACGAGTAGATCGACTCGGGCATGATCACTTTGTCGCTGTTGAGCGTCTCGACCAGCACTGGCATGACATCAGAGAGCAGCTTGGCCGTCAGTTGCTGCCGGTAAAAGAGCGTCGGCTCCTTCAGCTGCTGGGACACGGTCGTCCGGAACTCGCACAGCTTCTCCTGGAACGCGGGCTGCAGCTGGTCGAAGCGGATCTTCTCGCGCAGACTGGCCGTGTTCGCCACCGGCGGAGGGAAGAGCCAAACGTTGATGGACTCGAACGCGTCCTGCAGACTCGTCCTTGCCGCGTTGCGCACGTTCACCTCGTTGCTGAGCCCCTTCTCCTTCTTGAACAGGTCGCGGAAGACGTCTGCCGGCGTCGAGTCGACAAAGTTCCAGTCACGGAAGACCCTGCAGACCACAAAGTGCAGTGGCAGTCAGTATTTGCCCCAGCAGCATGCTAACTCAAGGGTAGAAACGCACAGGTGGAGGTGTCCAAAGACCTTGACGCCGTCGTCTTCGCCCAGCTCGATCCCTTGCGCGGCGCGAGCCAGCACGGCGAGCAGGTTCAGGATGCGGTCGGCCTGCAGACTGTCCTTCCAGTTGAAGATGACGACCTTGGAAGTCAAGAGCACCGGTGATACGAGTCGCGAGTCGTCTGTGGGTGTCAAACAGTCAGTCAGTGTCCATCAACCCGTGCGACAACACCCTCCATCCTCATTTACACACTCACATGTGATATCGCGGTCGCCCTGCCCTTCCGCGTCGACAAACCCGACCAGCATGTCCTGCGCGGCCTTCGACGTGACCGCCGGGCAGCCGTTGAGCGCGCTGAAGCGACGCAGAGGCAGCAAATGACCCGCCAGATCCACGCCCTGCGTGCAGGGCTCGCGCAGGTTGGAGATCCGGAACAGGTCCTGCTGGTCCGCGAGCAGATTCATCAAGAACGACTTGCCCTGTCGCGCCGCGCCGAAGATCGAGATGAGGTTCACCGGCCGGCTTCCGAGCGGCGCCAGCACGCCGGCCGCCGCCTCGGCGCCCACGAACATGTGCTCCCCCGCCTGGCCGTCTGCGCGCTTCATGCCGAGCCACTTGACCGCCTGTGCCCGACATTAGCATGTTAGTATAGATAAGAGAAAGGTGGCGTCGAAAGCAACCCAATTCGCACCTTGCCCGTCGTCCCGCGGCCGCCTCCGCTGGTCCTGCGACTCGCACTCGTAGACGCTGAAGGGCGAGCAGTAGCACTGGATGTAGAGCTAGGTGTGGCGCTTGTTGGGACAGCGGGAGCGCCGCCGCCGCCGCCGAAGACGAGGTTGCGCAGACTCTCCATCTTGCCTGCCGCCTTTCCGATCTGGCAATGGCTGCTTCTTCTCGAGTTAAGCCTACTAAAACGGATAAACCATACTCAAACTAGCGAATAGCATACAATGCCATCTATCGATTCGCTGAAAATGAGTCAAATTTCTACGAATGAACGAACAGAATCGATTCCCGAGCCAATGGCAACAGCAGACCAAGAGGCGAAGGACGGGAGGACGGCAGCATGTTCCGCGCCAAGGCCAAGAAGGGCGGCGCGCGCAAGCGCAAGGGACCAGTGGACTCGGACGAGGAGGCGGCGGATCAGAACGGGGTGCAGGCTCAGGTCCAGTCCCAGTCCCTTGCAGACGGAGGCGAAGAGCAGCAGCGTCCGGAGGCGGAGACAAACGTCTTAGCGGACGAAGACGATGACTCGGTGCTGAAGCGGATGCGCGCGCGTGCGCAGAGCAAGGGAAAGGCCGCAGGTGCCATGCGCTTCTCCTCACGGCCGAGGATATCTGGTACGGCGGTCGTAGGCGCAGATACGGTGCCGAGCGGGCTGTTGAGCTTTGACGACGACAAACGAACCGAGTCGCGCGGACGGAAGGCCAAGATCCGGCCGAACCTGGTGGCTGCGAGCGTGGCGGAGGCTGTGGACGACCAAGCAGACGCCAGCAGGTCCCAGTACTCTGGCGAGATGCTGGCGGCCTTGCGTCTGGAGCAGAACGTGCTGCTTCCAAGCAGACAAGTAGCGGAAGAGGAGGTCGGTCCTGAACCCGAGGCGATGGACGCGGACATGGCAGAAGTGGACGTGGACATGTCCGTCGTACCGGAAGAAGACGGAAAGGAGGGGGAGGAGGAGTTCATCCCGCTGCAGTCGCAGATGATGCAGCGGCGTCGACGCAAGAGCCGCGTGACGTTCGGCGTCGACACGCATGCACCGACGCTGGAGAAGACGACCGAGGTGGTCGAGGACGTGGCGTCGGACGACGAGGAGAAGGAGGAGAGTCAGCGCTGGGAGGAGGAGCTCATGCGCCGTGGCGGACTGCACCCTGCGCCATCCGCTCCCAAGACCAGAGAAGACAAGAAGCGAGCGTACCCCACGCACAAGAAGCTGTCGTGTCTGTCGCTCGACAGTCTCCTGCTCAGACTAGATCGGTCGCTGGAGGCTGCAGAGTTCGAGAGCGATCGTGCGCAACGGGAACTGGCACGCCTCGAGGCGGACGCTGCGATTGTGCAGGAGAAGCTCAATACCCAGCGAGAGGAACTGCTGGTGAGCAGCGAAGAGTTCGAGTACTTCCAGGTGATCGAGGACTTTGTCAAGGGTCTGAGCTTCTGTGTGCGCGAGAAGCTGCCGGCAATCGAGGCCAAGGAGAAGGAGATGTTACTCGAGCGGACAGAAACAGCGAGTACCAAGCGCGAGGAGCTGCAGTCGAGACTGGCGGCTGGCATCTCCAAGGCCCTCGCGGTCCACGCCATCACACCGTCGGATGTGTGGGGGATTGAAGCTTTGGCATTGGAGCTGAACGTACAAGACGCGGGACAGGTGAGCGACTTTGCCGAGCACTTCGTCGAGCCCTACGCTCCATCTCGAGTCGTCCAAGACCCGAACATCGGCGTCACGGAGTTCTTTGGTGACGCCATCGACGAGTACAGCTCGCTGGACAGGGTCTACGGGCGCTTCCAGGAGTGGAAGTCCAAGTTCCCGGACGTCTACAGAGACTCGTACTGCGACCTGGCGGCCGAGAAGCTATACGCGGCGTATGTCCGCGCCGAGATGCTGTCGTGGGACCCGCTGAGCGTGGCCCTGCCATCCCCGGGGCGACAAACCGCGAGCTGGAACCTGGAAGCCTTCACGTGGTATCGCGTGCTAAGCCAGCACGTGGCTGGGTCGACTCCCGATGGTCCTCTGCTCTACCAAGTCCGCGAGTTCCTCGTTGGGAGGACGAGGCAAGCCGTGGACGCGTACTTCGACCCGTGCTCTGGTCTACAGACGCAGAGTCTGGTCAGCATCATTGAAGCCCTCGCTCAAGCCGACCTCGTCGCAGCACTAGGACCCGCAGTGCATGAGTTGGTCTCGCACATCCTGGACGCGTTCTCGTCGGCAGCCAAGCGGTTCGTACTCGTGACAGTGGACGAGTCGACGGCCGCCACGTACAGAGGCGTCCACTTGCTGGCCAGTCACGAACTCGAGCGGTTCAACGCGCTCCAGGACAATCTGCTGAACCTGTTCGTGGCGCTGCCAGCCGGCCAGGAGGCGCTGCAGGACGCCGCGTTCGCGTGTCTGATGCGCGTGCTGCACCAGTTGCTGTCGTTCCTCTCGCGCTGCCGCGACGCCCACAAGACGGCGCTCGCCCCGCTAGCCACACAGGTGGTGCAGCAGCTCGCCGGCTCGTCGTTCCTGCGGCAGACGCTCGCATCCAGCCAGCGCGAGCGCGAATGGGAGCACGCCATGGCGCTCTTCTTCCCGTTCCTGACCACTGCCACTGCAACGCGTTCTACCTCCAAAAACGAATAATATAGATGCATAGAGGTATTGACTACCAGAGGGTTCTTTGATCTCTGATACTAGTATTTTTGGTGCATGTATTACTACTACGGAAGTAGTATTTCGTTCAAATGCTAATGCACTTGGCAACCGCAGAAATGGCCGGCGCCGCCGCTGTCAACGGCGTCGTCAAGCGCGCGTACCCGTTGCGGTCGCTGGGCGCGTCGGGTGGGTATCCAGAGCAGGTGGCGGGGGGTCTGATGGACCCGTTCAGCCCTGGCGCTGGCCCATGCGGCCAGGCAGCGACGCAGGTCGTGACCGTCGTCGTCGAGAACCATATCCTCTTCCTCGACCAATCGCGTGTGTCCCTGTCGCTAGTACTCGTGCTCGTGCCGCTCCATGGATACAAAGGTGTTCCTTGACTGCTGCAGCGCTGCGTTGAGCCCCACGCAAGTCCTTCCAGACGAGCATCGTCTTCTTCTACGACGCGTGGGCCTCAAAGATGGAGTTCCTCATGCGCCACGTGAGTGCGCAGCGACAAATGAAGGAGCTACGAGACAGTTGAGGTGTCTAACCACGCGTCGTGTGCTTCAATGGAGCAGTACAAGCTCAACATTGGCGGCCCGGGCGTCGTAACGCTGCAGTGGGCGGCCGGAGAGGATACAGAGGAGCAGTGCGCGTGCATCGTGGTGGCCGAGCGCACGCTGCTCAAGAAGACGCTGCAGCAGCAGCCGCAGCTCTTCCGCTTCCCAATTGGCGTGAGCGTCGAGGTCGCGTACGAGGAGCCGCAGCGGGTGCCCGACTCGGACCAGCTCACGTACCTCCCGCCCAAGTGCATCCAATCGCGCGACCTCCACTCCAGCAGAGCAGGCAAGTCACGTGACCTCTCTAGATTGGCAAGAAGACCTCACAATGCTGACTCTGTCCATGTGACCAGCGCTAAGGCTCCCACATGCAGCAGAGGTACACCCTCTAGCCGTCAGCTCTCTCCGCTATCAGCGTGGACACCTGAACGTTCGTGTGTGGATCTCCTGGACTGTAGGGCCAACGCGGGAAGCGGACGCTCCAGCAGGCGACTGGAAGAGCGTCGCACTACCGCTACACGGCACTCAGCGACCTGGTCAACGGCAACACGGACCTGTACGGCGTCGTGGTCAACGCTTCGCTGCCCAAGAAGTCTGGCGGGAAAGATTACTGCGTGAGTGACTACTGGTTTGTTTGCCTGGCACTCACAACCTCATCACAGTCTGACAAAAGTGGTGACGGCCGCTAGATGAGCATCCACGTGGTCGACGAGACGTGCCCGCACCGCTCGGACGCGGTCCCGATCAACATTTTCTACCCGTCGATCGACAAGATGCCCAAGATCCTCGTACGTCTCCCGACTCGGATTGAAGCTTGACTACGAGATGCTGACTGGCTTATGGATCAATGTGGCTCAAGTACGCTGGAGACATCATCCGCTTCCACAAGCTCAAGATCCAGCAGTACCGAGACAATTTGCAGGGCGTCGCCACGTACGTTCCCTCCAAGCTCTCTGCCCTCTCAATGGAGCATCGTCACCAACTGACCTGATGATGACAGCGCCAATGCAACTCGATACCTGGTGTTACGGGAAGGCAATGACGGCCAACTGGAGACCCAAACCTGCTCCAAGACGTGGACGTTCGAGGCGTCGGACGAGCAACGCACCCGCGAGCTCATGTACGCCACTCTCACATCCATTCCCATCTCTCACCCAACTCACCGCTCTTTGGACTCGACAACTGGCAGCAAATGGGCTCGGGCGAACTTGGAGAGGGACCAGTCGCTGCCTCCTGGCTGTCCACAGCCGCCACTACCTCTGTCCGAGCTGCAGCGAGCCGACCACTTCATTGATGTAGTGGCTCGCGTCGTCTTGGTCGACAATGACAGCACTCCCGCGCGTCTCGTACTCTGGGACGGGACTGGAGATGCCAGTACATCGGACCAGCGGGTTGTCGAGCTGGCTCAGACCTGTGGAGTCGCTCTACCAGCCAAGGGCGTCGCAGTCGAGCTCACTATGGACTCGTGCTGGCCGGTTGTGCAACAGATGGGCTTCGTCCAGGACAAGCTGCTCGGCGATGGCCACTGGTGCCGCTTCCGGAACGTGGCGGTGACTTCTTCGGACGTTGTTACTGGCCCGAGAGGGGAGGTCCTGCGGTTCCGCGAGGTGTCCGCGTTGATGCTGGCCCCCGACTACTCGCCTGAGGTCAAGGAACGCCTCAACATCTCTCTCCAAGGGCCCCAGAGCTCGCCGACCGCTCCTGTTAGCACTGGAGTCGCTCCACCAACGACTGGAGTTCGCCTGGTGGTCCCGGAGTACATTCAAGCCAACGTACCAGTCACGCCGCTTGCAGAGACGACTCGAGTGCCGAGGAAGTATCACTGCCTCGCTCGCTTCACTGGGATCTCGCCATCCGACTTGTCGATGATCACGAGGCCGAAGACTGCGGACTCGACCGAGTTCGTCTACTACTTCACGGTCACGATCGAGGACGCCTCGGGGACGCTCGACGCCATCGTCTACGGCTCCGACGGGGTTCGTCCACTCGTCTTTGATTTGCGATCATCAGCTTCAGTCTCGTGTCTGACGGTCTTGATGCGGCTATAGGACCGCTTCCTGCATGGCATCCCCGCCTGCGACCTGACCAAGTCCGCGAGCCTCAAAGCCGTGATCAACAAGCGGTTGGACGCCTTGCTGCGCTCTCCTGGGCTCCACCACTGCTGCATCAAGTCGTACAAGCCGCCGCGACAGCCAGTGGACGAGCCCGAAGTCCGCTACCGCCTGTTCGACACGCGACTGCAGTGCTGACCGGACTGCCATCACCAGTGAGATGTAAACCGCCGTGTTCAGCTGTATGAAGAACGCAACATGCAACGGGCCTCGCCGACTCAGACGCGAGCCTCTGACGAGCCCAAGCTCGAGATGGAGAAGCTGTTCGGGCCGTTGTTCCTGGCCGACTCGAGCTCCAACTCGGCAAGTTGACCCTGCTGGTGCAGCTACAGTCACAAGTCAAGTCAGCACTCATCAACCACCAGTCGGGGACCCCAACCAAGCGCGGAGACTCACCTTCTCGAGCCAGTAGAACTCGTTGTCTTGCGGCATGTATCCTCCGCCGAAGGGCCCGCCGCCGAGCGCCGTCTGGATGGCCTGCGACTGCATGAGCTGGTGCGACATGGACATGGCGGCGTGGCTGCTGCCGCCGAACAGCATCGTATCGCCCATGCGCATCGACTTGTCCATCTCCTCCTCCTTGAGCTTGCCGAGCCGCGTCATGAGCGCCTCGCCCTCCTGCGCGCCGACCCACGTCGGGTGGTTCTGCTTGAAGTTGATGAACGAGCTCTCCATCTTGGGGTCGTGGCCGTACTCCTTGAAGTCGAACTCGGCGAAGCGGCAGACCGCCCCAGTGCTTGGATGCACCAGCGAGTGCGACCGCAGGAAGAGCAGAATGTCCCTCGACAGTCTCGGCAGCGACACACACAGAATGTACGGCGCCATGACGACCGAGAGGCACTCTTGAGCCAGCAGCACGGCCTTGTACGGGAACATGGCGGTGAACGCGTCCCGCACGTCGAACGACTGGCACTGGCCGCGCCACTCCTTGGGCAGGTAGTGCGTCTCGGCTGCTAGCTGCACCATGGCTTCTTCACAGTCGCCGTGCGTCAGGAACGGAGATGCGGACGTCGTGAAGGACCGGAGGAGCGCGAAGACGCCCGTCGCGACCGTGAAGTACCAGATGAGTTCGTGGCCCAAGAGCGTCATCTGCAGCACGAGCGACTCGTCCACGAGTCCGATCGCGAGTACGACGGCCATGAGCGCGCCGGCGCAGAAGGAGACGCCGCCTGCGACGATCGCGAGTGGCCCAGCCGGGAACATGGAGAGGTAGCGGTCTGCCAGCGGGTAGGAGCGCGCGAGTCGAGCGTCGAGCACGTGGGGCAGCTCGTTGTACTCTCTGAACTTCCACAGCGCGTAGGAGCTCCAGCGTCGCGTGCCAAAGTAGTAGACGCGGTTCATCTGCCACTCCTGCGCCGAGAGGAAGAAGAAGTGCGAGACGCGGTAGAGCAGGATGAAGGGCGAGAGCACGAGGTTGATGACGCCGGCGACCACGAACCGCTTCTGCAGCATCTCGGCGTTGTGGACCACGCTCGGCGCCAAGTTGTGGTCCGCGTCGAAGAGCTGGTCCAGTAGGCAGATGTTCAGGTTGCACTCCATGTTGCGGGAGCACATGATGTGCGCCGTCGACAGTAGCTGGAGCGACGGAGGCAGTAAGCTCTCGCCCTGGAACAACGAGTGGTTCATGCACGCGATCAGGTAGTTCTCGCGCCGCATGATGCGCCTCGCAAAGTCGTGCGGCGTCGCCAACAGCGCGGGATCCACTTGAAGTCTGTATGCCGACGCTTGACGCAGGTTCTTGGGGACGTTGGCGCCGCTGACCAAGTCCAAGACGCGGGAGACGACTTCGTCCCAGGAGACGGTCTGGACCTGCCGGGCGTCGATGTGGAGCCGCTCGTGGTAGAACTGCTCCATGTCCCGAGTGTCGCGAAGAGTGGCGGCGAGTTGGAGCGCTCGAGAAGCCCAGTAGACCATGAACATGAGGAAGTAGAGGCCGCTGAGGAGGCTGAGGAGCCCGTTGCTGCTCGCGCTGCAGAGCACAAAGTCCTCTACGCGCGTGGAGCATCCCTCTTCGTCCGGGTGGCGGTGGCAGTGGAGTATGCGGCCCCATTGGACGCACCCGAGCGCGAAACTTGAGAGCGAAACGCTGAACAAACCTTGCAGGAGACTCACGAGCTCCACGACCACGATGCACCAGAAGCCCTTGTGGTAGTAGTAGTTGTACAGGTGGATCAGGAACGCGTCCAGGCTCGCCACGCGGCCCTGTGCGTCCGGAACGTGCGAGACGCGCGCTGACTGCGCTGCAGAAGACCCGGTACTGCCTTCGCGACGTCTTCCACCGGGTAATGAAGCCCTCGCCGACTCCGCTACGTCCCGGAACAGCGTAGAAATAGCGGGAAGGTGGATGTGAGCACGTAGGGCAGGTAGCGTGCCGCCTGAGGCGGGCGGAGACGGCTCCAGGCCGCCGCCAAGCACGCTTTTGGCGCCGAAAGGAGGCGCCGGACTGTCCTTGAGCTCGTTCCAGAGAAGCTCCTCCTCTTCTTCCTCGTCGACGCCGCGACCCGCGCCAAGCAGCGACTGGTCCATGGTGACGAGTGTGAGACGGTAGGCTGGGTGAGCAGCGGGCTGCGTGGAGACCGGGGGCGTGCCGAGCGCAGGAAGAGAGCGGCCGGCCGACTCGTCACCTTCTCGGGCCGACTTCTCTTGCGAGCTCCTCTCGGTTCTTCCAACAATCGTACTTTAACGAGAATAAGGAGGATTGTATCTGAAAGTATCTGTGGGATACGGTACATCTTCTAGTTGAGTTTGAAATGGAAAGCAGTGCTGTATAACGCTAAAGTGTTCGCTCGCAAGCGCTGACGTACCCTTTAAAGAACAGCACAGCGACGTCACGCATCAGGGTGTGTGTGGCAATGACAGCCACAAGCTCTCCACCATTGCCATTCCCGTCCGCTGCATCCACCAAGCCAACAAGCCACCAGGCCAACAAGCCAGCCATGCTGTCCGTACGCCGCGCGGCGCGCCGCGTCAAGTTCTACGCGCTCATCAACGGCTTCATCTCGGGCGTCGCGGCCAGCTGCTTCGCGCTCGTGCAGCTGGCATCCATCAGCGATCGACGCTGGCGTTGGCCCGCCGTCTACCTGGCCGCGCTACTCCGCATCTCCGCGATGATCTCGTGGTTCGAGTGGATCCAGACGCGCAAGCAGCGCATCCTGGGGGCCAAGCGCTCGGTCCTAACGCCAGCACAGCGCCTCGCCATCTACCGCCGCATCCTCTGGCTCGTGGTGCCGACCGAGTGCGTCTCCTACTGCTTCTCCGAGTGGTTCAATGGCCACGACAGCATCCCCAGCGAAGCGCCGTCGTTCCTGGCCGAGTTCGCGTTCTTCATCCCCAAGTCGCTCTGCTTCGAGCTCGTCTTCGATCTGTTCCACTTCGCCGCGCACTGGTACTGCCACTTCAACCCGTGGCTCTACCGTCACGTCCACAAGCGGCACCACCTGCACCCGCACCCGTGCGCGCTGTCCACGTACGAGCAGGACGCGTTCGACCTGCTGCTCACCAACGTATTGCCCTTCTGTCTAGCTACTCTCCTCAGCCCAGCGATGTCAGCGCGGCAGCTCCAGCTGCTGTTCGCCTACAAGACATACGTCGAGGTGGCCGGCCACTGCGGACTCGAGATCAAGGGCTTCTCCTTCCCGCAGCTGCCGCTTGTGAGCGCTGTATCGACTCTTGCCCTTCGAGTACACGACCACGACCTGCACCACACCCACCCGCGCTGGAACTTTGCCAAGCGCTTCTCGCTTTGGGACAGAGTCTTCGGGACCTTCCGCCCCGGACGATCGCTAGCTGGCCCAAGTGGCTTTGACTAAATATAGACGACATGCGGAGTGGAGGAGGACGACTGGCTGCCTCGTCCGTCCTCAGGCCGCGAGGGCGAGTCGTGCGCGTCTCTCTCGTCCATGAAGCGCACGGCGAGCGCCTGCTAGTTTAGTGGAGACGCCTGCGCTCCGAGCACATTGACGACGACAAGTGCGGCGCTGGCGCCTACGCTCGGCCAGGGACCGAGGGAAGTTGGATGGCAGGCAAGTGGAAGGGCGACAAGGCGGCGACCGCGGCCAAGCGAGACGTGCCGGCCCAGCTCGAGCCGCTAGAGTACAAGCCGACGCCCAAGGAGGAGGGATTCGGCCTGGTCCCGCTCAGCAAGGTGGGTCGGCGTCGTGTCCGTCCGCTCGACTGGACATTGTCGAGAGGAGTCTGACCAACCGATTGCCTGCCATCAGAAGCCTAGCCAAGGCGGGAAGCACGTCAAGTCGACGCGTCCGCTGCTGCTGGAGAGCCTGGCCGCCGCGCCAACTGTACGTCTGTTGCCATAGCTCTGATGGGAAAGCGGGACGTCTTCGACTAACGATCAACCGGACTGCTGTCACCGACAGCTCAGCATCTCCTCGTAGACAGCCAAGAGCGATGCTAGCTAGCTACCGTGTTGCCCTCCATGAATCGTCTACTGCTTCAAGTTGTGTGCATGTTCACGTCATTCCTGAAGCATGACGGGTTACTTGGCGTCATTGCCACCTCGTGTCCCATCCCACGCTGCAGGGCGGACCTCGGATCGTGTGCATCCCAATGACGGTGTCCAGGTCGGCCGCTCCACTTCCAGACCTTCCAGGTGGCCACGAAGAGAACCAACCAGCCGACTGCCAATGGCGAAGACCACGTCGATGCGTGGACTCCGGCTGTTCGTGTTCATCAACCTCATGGTGCTCGCCATCGCCTCGCTCCTGTACTCCGTCGACACGCCAACTAGCAGCGTGGCGAGTCGCCTGGCCGGGCTCTACATCCTCTCGACCGCGCGCATCTTCGTGATGGTCAAGCTGTTCGAGTGGATCGAGACGAAGCGGCCCAAGATCCACGGGGACAAGCGGCGCTCGCTCTCGGCCAGCCAGCGCCGCGGTATCTACTGGCAGATCCTGGCCTTCGTCTCCACCACAGACGCCGTCCAGTTCTGGTACGCCGAGCAGCGAGCACTGCCCGAGCAGGGGAGCTGGGCCGCCGCGGTACTTGATGCCGGCGCGTTCGTGCCCAAGTCGCTGTGCCTCGAGCTCGTCTTCGACCTGCTGCACTACGCGACGCACTGGTACTGGCACCGCAACGCCTGGCTGTACCGCAACGTGCACAAGCGGCACCACCTGCACCTGCACCCGTGCGCGCTGTCGACGTTCGAGCAGGACGGGCTGGACGTGGTGCTGACCAACTTCCTGCCCATGTGCGTGGCTATCGCCGTCGGCCCGCGCTTCACGCTCTTCCAGCTGCACCTGCAGTTCGTCTACAAGACGTACGTCGAGGTGGCCGGCCACTGCGGCCTCGACGTCTACGGCTCGTCCTTCCCTCAAGGCCCCATGCTGCACGACGCCTCGGGGATTTGCCTTGAAGTGCACGACCACGACCTGCGCCACACGCACCCGACCTGCAACTTCGCCAAGCGCTTCTCCCTCTGGGACAAGGTCTTCGGTACATTCCGATCCGGGAGAGTCGAGGCGAGGAAGGTGACGGGTATCCAACGCTGAGCGTAGCTCCTCGCGGATAAGAAGAGAGCCCGGCTCGCGGTGAGTGACTGGGTGGTACCAGCAATGGGCTGGAAGTGGAGTCAAAGCATGGATTCTCGTTAGTGTTGGCGTTGGCGCTTGGTGTTTCGGCCTTGTTGGGTCTTGCCGCCGTCTCGATCGCTGTCAAAGTCGCTCACGTCGGCTCCACTGGACGAGTCGCCGTCGCTGAACGAGTCGTTGTCTTCGTCCGAGACGCCGGACGCCTTGCGCTTGCCTTTGGGGGCCGTCGAGCCGTCGACAGAGGCGGCTGCGGTCTCTGACTTGTGACGTGCTTGCTGTTGGGATGGAGCTGCAGGAGCCGGCGCCTCTACTGCAGTGTGAGTGACCCGCGTCTCGGACGGCTGAGCATGCTGCGCCGTCATCTCGGCCGCTTTCCGGTTGAACAGCTCGCGGTTGTGCTTGAACAGGTCGGCCTGTGCGAACGGAAGCAGATACTGAAGGTCAGACAGCCGTGATCAAGAGCAGTGGAGCGGCAACTCGTACGATCTCGGGCATGAGTCCGTCGTCCGCGTTTGGCTCGGCCATGAGCAGTCGAATGGTCGTCAACAGCGTGCTGATGTTGACGGACGGGAGCCAGGAGCCCTGTGACCATCCAGCAGACCAAGTCCACACCTCAGTGATCATCAGCGAGCACTTGAACTGACTGAGAGGCCCGACCTTTGGCTGCATCTTGAGCGTGTCGAGACAGATGCGGCCGGCGTCGTCGATGTTCGGGTGGTAGATGGGCGTCATGAAGCGCACCTTGGGCGGCTCGAACGGGTATCTGCGGTCGCAACCAGTGCAAGGCTCAGCCTTCATCCCGAGAGCAGTGGTCATGGACTGGTACGGCATCTAACCGGTCCGGGATCTCAACCTCCAAGCGGAAGACGCCCTTCTCGTACGGCGAGCCGTCTGGGCCCATGATCTCTGCCCGTATCCACCCACCAACGCGCTTCGCTCGTCAGCAACGATAGTCGCTCGAAATGGCAGCGAGAAGCACGACGTACGCGCCTCGAGCGCGTCAATCTTGCCGTCCTTGGGCCATGCGCTGACGCCTTGGTGAGGAGAGGAAAGCGGCGTCAATTCGCCTCCGTTTCGCCTCGTTCCGCCGCGAGAACGCGGCCACAGACAGCGCGCACACGCGGTTCCGATATGCATATGACAGCAGCGGCGCGTACCGAACGGCGGGTCCGTCTCCAGCATGGCGATCTCCTTGCGCATGCGGCCGCGCATCGCCGCCATTTTTGCGTAATTGAGCCAACGGCTTGGTCGATACACGTGGACCACACACCATATATTGATTTTGATTTATGGAAATTGATTACGAACTGGTTCGTATCCAATAGTCGGACAGTGGAAGATGGCTTCACGCGCAATGGAAGGCGGCGGCGTCGAGGTGCTCCGCTTCCTTGGCCAGGGCGGCTACGCCAGGTCTGTGGACGCTCTCTAGCCACCGGGCACAGCTAGACGACAGCCCGGTACTGCTGTAGTACTAACAGGCAGTCGTTTACGCCTCGCTAGCGTCTTCCTCTGTCGCCGCGAGGGCTCTGGCAAGCTGCTCGGTGCCTCATCTTCGACGCTGCTGTTTGCCTTCATCTGCCGTCACGCTCACCCCTCGTTACGGCCCGCCAGCACTGAAGCAGATCCCGGTAGAGAAGACCGCCTCAACCCACCAGAAGCAGCGACTGGAGACGGAGAAGCTGGTGCTTCTACGCGAGTCGCCCGGCCCGTTCCTCTGTCGCGGAGTCGCCTGTTGGCAAGACGAGCGCCAAGTCTCGCTGTTGATGGAGCACATTGACGGCCGACCGCTGTACCAGTGTGTATGGGGCTACCGTGACTCCGGACGGTTCCCGGAGCCCATCGCCAAGTTCTTTGCCGCTCAGATCGTGTTGGCATTGGAGGAACTCCATGGACTTGGCGTCATCCATCGCGATCTGAAGAGCGGCAACGTCCTTGTTGACACTACCGGGAAGGCCACAGTGATCGACTTTGGACTGTCGAAGCGGGTCAATGGAGAGGAGTCAGCAAGAGCCGACTCGCTGTGTGGGACGCCGTACATCCTCGCGCCGGAAGTGGTCCAGCGGCGCGGCCAAGGCTTCGCGGTCGACTGGTGGTACGTTGCTTCGTTCCCTACCCATTCCTCTACTTCGTCGTTGAATGACAAGGGGGTGGCGATGACCAGGGCGCTGGGGGTGGTCATCTACGAGATGGTATGCGCTCGGCCGCCGTGGGAGTACAAGTGCCCGCCTGGGTGCTCTCAAGAGCAGTACTACCAGCAGATCGCGGACTCGTCGATCGGATGTCTGGTTGGTGCCAATCCCGAGACAAGCAGCGCCTGTAGTCATGACCTGTGCTCATTGACACGGTAGGTAGCATGGTGATAGCCGCCTTCTCAAAGTTCAGCGGTAGGAACTCACGCGTCCACACGCAGCCAACTGCTTGATAAGGACCCTGACACTCGCCTTGGCGCGGACGGAGCGGCTCAGGTACGATACCACATCGAAGTACGTGAGCTTGAGGCATTGCAGCTGACTTTAAGCGAACCCTCTTGGCTCTTGTAGGTGATGGCGCACCCGTGGTTCGACACTGTCGATTGGGACACACTCCGTGGGGCAGGGGAGCAACCAGACCGCCTGGCAAGTCCATACAACTTCGAGACGGACTTTGACGCGGCTCGAGGGCACTCTGTCAGTGCGGAAGCGCTGTCTAGCGCCGAGAGCATCGACCCAGAGGACAACGACAAGTTCTTCGACGACTTCTAACGCCTAAGTATGAATGCGGCGGTCTTGAGTTGCATGAACGTGCACTGTCAGTGGAAGACCGACAGCTCCTAGGCCACCATCGTCACAAAGTCCTGCTCGGACTTGTGCGCTCGCTCCGATTTGAGGTTCTCCGCCTGCGTCTCGTCGTTC
Source organism: Phytopythium montanum (assembly GCA_023338065.1). Taxonomy (NCBI): domain Eukaryota; phylum Oomycota; class Peronosporomycetes; order Pythiales; family Pythiaceae; genus Phytopythium; species Phytopythium montanum. The sequence continues at coordinate 86,839 of JAADXY010000002.1, forward strand.
GCCTTGGCCACGTGCTGCTCGATGAACTGCGCCATGTTGGGGTGGAACTCGTACCGTCCGCCGTAGAAGTCGACGTAGTTGACGCCGTCGAACATGAAGCCGTCAGGAAGCGGGTCCATCGCCTGCCAAAGCCAGTCCCAGTCAGTCCAAGACACTCAAGTGTGTGGCGACACGGCCACTTCCAACGTACATGCTCGCGTTGCAGTGCTCGCTTCTCCTCCATCGTGATCGACAGCTTGGTGCGCAGCTGCTGCTTGACTGGGTTCGCCAGCGTGTAGCAGTTGAGCAGCAGTTGATGCAGCTTGGCGGCGTTGATGCCGACGCCAGTGACGCTGATTTCCAGGCTCGGCTGCTTATCACCAGAGGAGGCGGACGCCTCTCGAAGGCGAGCGTGACTCCCGGAGCTCACATACTCGAACACAATCCCCGGCTCGTCTTCGAACGCCACGTGGCCCTCGACGCACCAAGCTGACGGGCAGGTTCTCGAAGTAAACAGCTCGCTCTTGGCGTCCGTTGGCTCGACTCCGACCTGGACCACCTTGCCTACAGCAATGAACTGCGCCAGTCGGATCCCCGTCGGTGTCTTCGCCTCTGTCTCCAATGGATGAACACTCTCGAGCGTCTTGCTGAGCGTCGCGAACGGCGTCAGGACTTTGACGGCCATGTCGACGAACTTGGACCGCTGCATGCCTTCAACCAGTCGAAAGCGATGCGTCTCTGGGCATTCAAGAGCCTCAAGCTCGGCGACAAGCTGCGGCTTGTGCTCACCGTCCCAGTTGGGGAACCGCACGGCCCGGTACCGCTTGTAGTAGCCGCTGTCGAACCGGTCGACGGCTAGCAGCGGCGTCACGGGGCTCTCGAACACGTGGAACGACAGCGCCTGGAAGTCCGCGAACGGGTTGCACTGGTCCATGTGGTACCGCAGGCGTTGGAGCTGCGAAGCAGCCACTTCGGCCGTGTTGAGCAGCAGGATGTGTGTCGTGAAGCCCGCCGTGAGCTGGTCGAACAGCTTTGGGAACGGCTTCTGCGCCTGCTTGCGGTCCGGAGCATACACGCTCGTGGCACTGACACAGGCGATGATAGCGCTGAGCTTGACAGTGACTGGGGAACTCGCTGTGACTTGGCGGACAGCATTAGCGACGGTGATCGGGTCCACGTAGCCAGTCACAGCCAGCATAACTCGCGGAGGCAGCGTCAGGTGTTCTCGGTCATGAGCAACTCGGTTGAGAGCTTGAGTAAGTGAGGAGGCTGTCTCGGAGTATACCTGGGCTTCGAACTGTGTGGATTTGGAGGTTGTTGCCTTGCGCAGGTCGATAACTACGAGGCGCCAGTCGAAGCTTGCGGACGAGATATCGCAGACCGAGCGAGCCATTGCAGCAACGCTACTGCCTGGTACACCGAGCATGACGGTCACAGGGACGCTCAGCTTGGCAGAGCTCGAGGTAGCGGGCTTTGGCAGTGTCACAGTCATGCCCGGGTCTCGTGGGATGTAGTCCGGCGGGAAGAAGCGGTCTAGAACCTTGGCGTCACTGCCGACATGGCGCTGCTTGCTCACTAAGAGGGAACACGCGTCCTTGACGGCTTGAGACAGTTCGTACTGCTTCATGTTGACTTCTCGAGGGGTTTCGCCGTCGATCTGCTGGGAAACCAAGTCATGTGGACGGTAGAACGGGATGTTGAGCGCCGCCGCCGTCGCTTTCCAGGTGGATAGCGAGTGCAGGATCTCTGTCTGGAACCGCAAGCCCGAGAGCATTGGGATGCGGACGCAGGCCGTCTCGACCGGGAACGGGAGCATCTCCGAGAGCTGGCAGGCGATACATCCACGCGGTTAGTCAAGGGCTCACCAATGCCACCAACGCATCACTACAGACGCCTCTTACCGGTGTTGACTCGCTGCGAGCGTCCGCCTTGAGGCTGAGCGTGAGCAGCACGAGCTCTTCGTGCTCGGACGGCACGAGGTGGAAGCTTTCGACGTGTCTCGCGAACGACACGACGAGCGGGTTCAAGTGCGGACACCTGAACAGGAAGCCGCCAGTGAAGGTGCGCATCGTGCCGTGGACCACTGGCATCTCCTCGACGTCCAGCAACAGCAACGCGCTGCTGAGTTCGTCTTGTCCTGGGGAAGAAGCTGGAGCCGCTCCCATCGTCCGAGGGCCTTGATGGACACCAGTGTCCATGTCGAGTGGAGAGATTGTCGTGCCAAGTTGGACACCTGACGCTTGGAGCATGAACTCGGACTGTAGAGCAGCGCTTAGCGCTTCTTTCGCCTCCGACTCGGCTCCTGGTTGAGTCCACGAGCGGAAGTAAGGGAAGGCTTTCGTGACGCATAGAGCATCGCTTGACACCTCCAGCTGCTGGTCAGACGCGTTGGAGCGGATGAGGAGCGAGTCTCCGACGACCAGCGATCCCAGCGACACTGTAGTCGAGCTGGTGCTTGGGATGTTGGCGAGCTTGACCGAGTAGTACGCGAGGCTCCAGCCTAGTTACAAGTCCCAGTTAGAACGATGATCGAGTGAGAACTGAGCTAGCAGTGAACGTACCATTGATGCCATCGGTTGGAGGAGAGACCGCACGGCCACACGCGTCCATGAGCTCGATCGAGACGCGCAGTTGGCTCTCGATCGACTGCGCCAGCTTGATGAGATGCGGTTGAATCGTCAGGTCATCGGACTGCCCCATCGTCTTGCGCATCAACGAGAGTACTAGAGCCTTCGAGGAGTTCACCAGCTCTTCGACCGCTTTCGCACTTAGCGAGTGAGTAAGTTGATGAGCCAGTGCCGTCATGCTGGCCTTGAACGCGCGAAGAAGCGCAGAGTACAGCGCGATGAGCAGCCGCGTGTCCTTCATGCCGGTCGTCTCCTTCTCTCTTCCTTCAGTCGCCTCCGACGCCGACTCCTTGTGCTCCTGATGCTGCTGAACCAGCGCGTCCGAGTCGACAACGCGCTTACAGACTGCCCCAGTCGCTAAGAAGTACGTTCGAGCAGTTCGAAGACCGCTGAATGGGTCCTCCGCCTGTACGAGCATGTGAGTCGCTGGCAGCTCGGGAGCTGGCCCAGAGTTGGCGACGAACGCGGTCGAGGACGACTTGAGCGCCATGGAATCCGACCGCGTGCCATACAGCGCCTTGGCTCCTCGAGGCGGAGCGACGGACAACCCTCGTCCAGAGTACTGCGTCGTGCCGAAGTCGTAGAAGCTGAGCAGGTCGTCGGACAGCTCGCTCTCGGACCACTTGCTGCGGACTTGAGGCGTCTCGGCGTGGTCCACCTTGCGCAGGAACTCTCCAAAGTGATGCGACAGCAGCGGCTCGCTCTCCATTACCACTCGACGGCTGGTGAACGCGTCCAGCTGCGCCATGATGGCTGTCAGTTCGCTCGAGACGTTCACTATGCTGTGGTTCATAGTGAAGAACCCTCGAGCACGAGTTCCGTCGTCTTCGAGCCCATACGACTGCACTAGCGGCCACTTCTCCGGGATCATGACGTCCGTCAGGTTCTCTCCATGCTTGTCTACCCCGAAGGGGACTCCGATACGATGGATACCGGCGACCATGGCTTTGAACGCGGCGATCTTGCGCTCCTCCTGCTCGTCCGGGTCCATGCCGTCGTGGACCACGAACTCGGCCACGTTCCTCCACTTGGAGATGACGGGCAAGACCGCGACGGCCGCGTCGCTCTCGGACGAGTAGAAGATCGAGATGCCATGCCGGCGGATCAGTAGCACGGCGTCTTCGAGGCGTTCACGCTCCTGGGAGATGACCTGCTCGCCTAGAAGCTCTTGGCCGGAGGATCCGAGGAAGAGGTACTTGAGCACAGCCTGGCAGACTTGCGAGTGGAAACTATCGACGCCTCCGATGAGGAGGAGAGCGTCGACTTTGCTGTCGTCGTGGTCGTTGCCGCCGGAGCAGAGCGCTTGCAGTCGCTGGACGCGCTCGACCGAGTCGGAGCCCGTGAACTCGACCGTCTTCCACGACATGGCGGCTGTGGCGACTATGGAGACTGGCAGAGGAAGATATCGCGCGGCAGGAGGAGGCGGCCAAGGTGAACGGACGCGGCGACTCCTCATTGCGAAAGATCACCATGTCCAGGACAAGAAGAACTCCAACGACGTCTCATTCGATACCCAAGCGTTGTCTACAACGCAGCTCTATCATCTTGACCATCTACAAACCGCTCTTGTAGCCATCGACACTACAGAGATGGCAGCACAAGCCTCGACGCCTGATCCTTCACTCCGCCAGCACTAGAGCGGACGACAGGATCTGACGTGGCACTACTTGTCTTTGCTCGGTGTCTATATATTGCGAATGCATGGGTCAGGAAGGTGCTCGAAGCATTGCCCGCCGGTATTTTCAGGCGACGAGGCGCGTGTCCTGTCGCCATGCGCTCGAGTCTCTCGCTCGGTCTTGCCTCGCTCTCTCGCGCTCTCTCTCTCCAGCATGGGACGGACACTCTGCTTCCTCCTGCCTCGCATCTCGAGCTCGTCTTCGCAGTTCCAAGGCAGCACCTCAAAGAGATCGATCTCCCTACTAGTACTACAATGAAGGCGGCAATGGCTCGATTCCAATGGCGACACGCGAGCGTCGGGCCTATAGAGTACGCGAGAGTGACTGAAGCAGTCGCGGCGTCGGACGACACGGTCTGCATCGCTCTCGACGACAGTTCAGCCAGTCCAGACGGAGCAGCTTCATCGTCCGACGAGCTGCCGTTGCTGGTCAAGAGCGGCTCGGATCTGGACAAACACGAGTCGCTGGCAGGCGGAGCAGCGGCCCCGGGAGGCTGGCGGGCGTGGAACACGGCGCGGGTCAAGGCGCTGAGCTACATCGTCTTCTCGTCGCTCAACTTCAGCGTCGCGTCGGCCTGCGTCAAGTACGAGAGCAGCTTCTTCGGCTCGCAGGAGGCCGTCTTCTGGCGCGCGTCCATCGGACTGCTGCTCAACTTCGCAAGTCCTCTTTGATCGAGTGGTGAGGTACGGAGAACGAGTCGCTAACTCTCTGTGGACCGTGGGCTGCAGGCGTGGCTGCGCTGGAAAGGAGTGAGTCTGGTGATCGACCGCAAGCGGCGCGGGATGCTGCTGCTGCGCATCTTGGTCGGCACCTTGGGCATGAGCGTCCAGTTCTACGCCATGGCCAACATGGTGCTCACGGACGCCACCGTTATCATGTTTACGAGCCCCATCGTCACCTTCCTCCTGGTAAGTAGTCCCCCGCCCTACAGCTCGAGCGGCTGATCACGGACACTGAAAGCGGTCGGACGGACCGGACAGGGAGCGCTGCTGCTGAAGGAGCCGATCGAGCGCGTCGACTTTGTCTGCGCGCTGCTGTCGTACGTCGGCGTCGTCTTCGTCGCTCGGCCGGCCTTCCTGTTCCCAGTCGACGTCGAGTCGACCAAGGAGACGAACCCGCTCGCGGTCTTGGCGGCGCTAGCGGGAGCCGTCATGCAGGCGGTCATCTACATCTGCATGCGCAAGCTGAACGACCTCAACCCGCTGGCCATGACGCACTACTTTATGCTCGTGGCCACCGCCTTCTCGGCTGGGATGATGCTCGCGGCTGGAGAGGTGTGGCCGGCGGCAAACGGACTCGCATTTGCTCGTCCCCCAGTGACTGACTGTGATACTCCACATGACTGGCAGCGGTTCGTGTTCCCGACAGACGGCTGGGCCATTGTGGCGCTCGTGTCCACGGCCGTGTTCTCGTCGGTCGGCCAGATCTTCATCACGCTCGGCTTCCAGCAGGAGAAGGCGGGCATCGCGTCCGTCATGCGCTACTTCGACGTCGTCTTCGTGCTCGTGCTCGACGTGGCCGTGCTGAGAGAGCAGGTGAGCGCCTACAGCGTCGTCGGCGGGTCCATCATCCTCGCGGGAGCCATCGTGATCGTCATGCGCCGAGCACAGGCCAAGTAGGCGGTCCAGTAGCCGATCGATCGATCACCTTCACTAGATTCCCACTCACACCACCACGACTTTCACTGCGACTGATCGTCTGTTGGAGGAGGACAATCCGTGGAAATGATGCGGACAAGCCGGTTGGGCTCCACCCTGGCGCCACCTCGTTCATGGGCATCGGATCCCGTCCTGGACTGGCCGCTCCGGCCCCAAACCAGCAACGTGCCTGGCCTGTCGTCGAAGAACTCAGCCCACTGGGTCGATAATAGCGAAGCGCGCACTCCATGGCGGGCGACGACGCGGATGAAGCAGGCAGTCGGTCGGTCGGCACGATCCTGCCGTGAGCACGCCCCGCTGCTCATCGGGAATCCTTGGCGCGCGTGATGCTCGGGCGTGTAGCGGAGCGTTACGCGGCACTCGCCAACGAAAAACGCTCGACGCATGGCGAAGGCCGCGCCGTCTGCCGAGCCAGCAGCATCGCATCGAAATGGGTCGTCGTGGTGCTGTCGACTTGAGGTGAAGGAGACGGCCGTTCCCATGCCGACAGACGGACCGGCAGCGAGCGGAGACGCGGACAAGCCTCGAGACAAGCCCAGCGCGTTCTCCTCTCGCGGCATCCCGTGGCCAATGCTAACTACAAGTTGCTCGCTCGGCATTTGCATCGCTCTCGTCACTCGCTTCAAGTTGCGCGCGCGCTATCGTTCCGGTCCATTGTCGCGCGGCCACCACTTGTTCTCCACAGACATGGAGGCGGCGAGCTGCAGGCCATCGTGAAAACGCACCTCGTCATGCCATGTAAATTTAGAAGCCACACAGACGGCGCACAGTTATTCACAGCGGGAGGAGAGGGGCAGTCCAGCTCCAGCTCCCCACAGAATCGAAACCGGAGGCTGCAGATCCCGATCCGCCTTGTCGGGCGTGTGTGCGTCCAGTAGCGGCGCGGCGGAGGGCCAGCAAGAGATCCAGGGACGCGACGGGTGTGCGTGTGTACGGACGACAAGGAGACGACGGGCAAGTCAACGACTCGGAGGGGAAGGGCGCTCATTCACGTGCTGGTCACGGACTCGCCACCGACATCCAGCAGCTAGCAGCGCGCGGCGTTCGTGCCCTGGAGGGTCCGATCTTCTTCCGCGGACATACGGCGCCAACGTCAGTCACTAGACGCGGTCGACATTGACAGGCGAGCGATAGGCGAGCGGACGGACGGACGGACAGACAGACAGACAGACAGGCATGGAGCTGGCGACGGTGACCGGAGTGAGCGAGGCGGCGCTGGCCGTGCTCGTGCTCGGCGTGCTTGTGGTGGCGGCGGCGCTGCTGTCCTACTTCGTGGTCGCCCCCGAGTACGAGAAGCGCCTATCGCAGCAGTACGCGGCGCGGCAGAGCCGCCACGAGCGCTTCGAGCAGCAGTACGAGCAGCGCTACGAGCTCAAACAAGAGCTCGAGCCGCAGTACGAGCACCAGTATGAGCACCACCAGTTCGAGCACCAGTTCGAGCACCAGTTCGAGCACCAGTATGAGCGCCAGTATGAGCACCAGTATGAGCGCAAACAAGAGTTCGAGCAGCGCAGTCAAGAGCACGAGCAGGGTCAAGCCGACCTCCCGGCGCTCTTCCCTCGGCTGGTACCGCGCCGCATGCGATCGCTCGGCGCCTGGGACGTGGAGGGCAGTTCGAGCGACGACGTTGACGTCGACGGCGCGCGCTTCCGCTTCCGGCCGCTGCGTGGCTTCGCCGAGGACGACAGCGACGCTGGCAGCGCGAGTCCAGGCCCAGCGCTCAACATCTCGTCTACTGGCTCACGTCGGACCCCTCGCCGATCGTTCAAGCTGCACCGGTCCATTGGCCCGGGCACGTTCGCGACCGCTGCGATTCGGCACGCGCGGTCGGCAGCCGCTATGACCGGCGAAGGCTTGGTCATGGAGGAGGCGCAGCCAGCGCCGGTGACGGACCGCCGCGTGGCGAGCTATGGGCGGCTGACGCGGCGCCGCAAGAGCGAGAGCGACGCGCTCAAGGAGGCCAACGTGGCGCGCGCCGCCATGCTGCACCGCCGCGTGCTACTGCGCAAGCTCGAGGAGGAGATTGAAGGCGCCAAGAACGCCAACGAGGCGCAGATGAAGGGCTGCAACAGCGGCGGAGGAGCCAGCGCAGGCAGCCAGAGCGGAGGGGCGCTGATGAGGGGAAGGCGGGTGTCCAACAGCACGCTCGAGCTGACGGACGAGCGCCTGCAGATGCTGCTAGTGCACCCGGCAGACTGCGAGAAGGAGCTCGCGGAGCTGGCGGTCGCACTGCAGCAACGGCCGGCAGGCGACCAGTCGGTGGCCGACGACGTCAAGCAGGCGCTGCGTACAGTGCACGACGTGCTGGCGCTGCACCTGTCGGTGGACCACCGCGACATGAACAAGGTGACGGTCTTCTGCAACTCGCTGCTCAAGCACGACGGACTCAACAACCTGCGCGCGCTCGAGGTCGCGGACGACGAGGACGTGCGCGTGCTGGCCACCTCCATCATCGAGAAGGCCGTGCCTGCGATCTGGCACTGAGCTGCTTGTCTAAATCTATAAGGGAGTCTACCGAGCTGGACCGGACTCCCATGCATGCCACGCGAGCAAATGCCGGCGACGAATACGTCAAGGCAGGCCGTCAACTAGATTCTAACACGGTGCATTCACTACTCTCGCCTCTTTCTATTACTTTGTACTTCGTCCTTGCGGGCGTGTAGTGTGTTGATGCTCGCGGGTACTTCACTCGCCCACGAGCTGCATGTGTCGCCGCCGTCTCCTCGCGCAGATCAAGCCGATGCCCGTCAGGATGACCGTCAAAGCGGCCACGGAGCCGCCGGTGGCGACCCACATGGCTGGCTCCAGCCCGCAGAAGACGACGCGGCCGCCGCCGTCGATCTCTGAGCGGTAGGTCGTGGCCTGAGCGCCAGTGGGGATGACGGGGAAGACGCTGAGTCCGCAGTTGATCTTGTCGTCGGCCGCGAGCCGCATGAAGCCGTCCTCTCCCCAGGACGCGCCGTACGAGTTCTTGAGGACCCAGTAGTCGACGAGTTCGTTCGTCGTGGCGTTCGTGGCCGAGCCGTAGCCGACGAGCACGAGCGCGTGGTCGATCTGCGAGCTCGACGTGAAGTCGCCGTCGTCCGGGCACTGGTAGATGCCGCCCTTGTAGTCCTTGAACGCGCCGCCAGAGTTGATGGCGACCGAGATGGGCTGCTGCTGCAGCGCGAGACGCAGCAGCTCGCCGGCGTCGCTGCTGTTGTCGCACGACTTGCCGACGACCTGCTCCCATCCGCTGATTGTCGCCGCAGTCGTGTGCGACTCGCTCACGTTGTGGCACACGCGCGTGAACTCCTGGCTGCCGTCCTCCTCCTCGTCGTACGGCAGGTCCAGCTGAGTGAGCAGCGACCAGTTCTGTGCAGCCGCGTCCTCGAATGCGGCGTGCGTCATGCCGCCGTCGCAGCCATTGTTGTCTGATCCCCACGTCATCTTGCTCTCGAGCCACACGGCGCCGTCCGCGCCGCTAGAGTTGACCCAGCAGTACTCGAACGTCGTGGCCATGGCGCTCGTGCTGCACGCGAGGAACTGCTGAGGAGACAGCGACTGCGGCTCCGTCTTCGAGTTGACCACGACCGCAGCCTCGATGGCGTCGGCCGCCGCGAACGCCCAGCAGCTGCCGCACTGCTGCTGGCTCTTGACGTCCGTGCAGATGCTCGCGCTGCGCGGGTTGTCGCTCGAGCACCAGTCCAGCGAGTCGGGAACTGCCAGGCGGCGTTGTGGTTCTTCGGCCCGTGTAAGTCTCCGGCGGCTGCGTCGACGGTCCGCCGCGCGCTGCTCCTGCTGGACGAACGCGTGCGGAGACAGCAAGCGAGTCGTGTCCTCGAACAAGTGCCGCGCTGAGACGCCCGAGCGGTAGGAGAAGCTCAGTCCGGCCGCTGTGGCGTGGAGGTGGACGCTCTCGACGTGGCGCATGTGCGTCTCGAGTCGGCGGAGCGCCGTGATGTCCCTCAAGGGGCTCAGCGCGTCGTCGTCCATGAGCTGCCGCGCCAGCTCATCCGCCACCACTGCGCGACCATCCCGCCCTGTCCACAGACACGGCTCCCCCTGCACTTCAGGACACGTGACTAGCGTCCCGTAGGCTCCCGCCCGATCCCCCGTCGCGCCAGTCGCGGCCGCCGCCAGCACCAGCGCTCCCATCATCGCCCGCATGCCGCTAGAAGTCGAAGCGCTGATGAGAGAGTGAAGGTGTTGGAGCGGAGTGGCTCGGCGAGTGAGCTGAGCCTGCCGCCCTCGCGCCTGGCGCTCGTGTCCGGACGACGACGACGCTGCGATGCGTCGACCGCGAGTCGCGTCCCTGTCCGCTGCGACGGTCGCTAGACTTGCGGACTTGTTCCCTTGTCCTAGCGGCTAATGCAAGTGGCGGGGGACGCGCGAGCGAGCGATCCGCGGTCCGATTTGCTTGCCGTAAACTTGTCTCGCGGCTATAGAGCGTGAGTGCCTGGATCGGGCGGACGACATACAAACGCCAAGTGTTTCGCTGGAGGAGGCACCGTTTCACGAATGTCAGCATACTGGAGTCAAATGATCCGAGATAAGAACAGTCGCGCAACTGCTCACTGTACGCAGTTGCAGCGGACCATTTCGGTTCAGAGGACGTCTGTCTTATTGGGATCCGACACGCAGCTTAGCTTGTGTGTACAACGGCATGATGGTGGGCATTGAGTATGCTGGTGTGAGCTGGTTGAAGGACGCGCTCCCCTTTCGTGCTCATGCGCGCGCTCGTCCTCTGGCGCGGCGGCAGCCTGTGGCGCGGGGCGAGGAGGCGCCTAGTGCTGCGCGTTGGGCGTGCGCGAGAGGTAGACGGCGCCCGAGTTCTGCTCGCGGATCTTCTTGAGCTTGCGCGTGCTGACGAGCACGCCGATGGACGTGGACACGACCGTGAAGATGGTCGTCACGGCCGCCACGGCGATCCAGGCCGTGACGCTGAGCCCCATGAAGACCTTGGCGCCGCCGCCGTCCACGCTCGAGTTGGCGGCCGCGCCCGCCGCGGCGCCAGTCGGGATGACCGGGAAGACGTTGAGTCCGCAGTTGGCCTTGCTGTCGGCCACCAGCTTCATGTAGCCGCTGTTGCCCCAGGACGAGCCGTACGAGTTCTTGAGCACCCAGTAGTCGCCGTTGGTCGCGTCCGTGCCGTAGCCCACGAGCACGAGCGCGTGGTTCACGTCGTCCTTGGACGACAGGTCGCCGTCGTTCGGGCACGTGTAAAAGCCGCCGGAGTAGTCGCCGAACGGGTCCTCCGAGTTGATGGCCACGGCGATCGGCTGGTTCGCCAGCGCCGTCTTGAGCAGCGTGTTGGCGTCCGAGCTGGACGTGCAGTCGCTTCCCATGGCCTGGGCCCAGCCCGTGATGCTCGCGGCCGCTTCGTCCGCGCTCACGTCACAGGACGAGTTCGAGCCCGTCGTGTCGGTCGATCCAGAGTCGTCGTACGGCATATCGAGCTCCGTGAGCAGGCCCCACGAGTACTGCGCCGCGTCCATGAAGGCGCCGTGCGTCATGCCGCCGTTGCAGCCGTCGTTCGACGACTCCCACTTGATCTCCGTGTCGATCCACGTGGCGCCACTGACGCCGGCCGAGGCCCAGCAGTACTCGAACGTCTGCGTCGTCTCGCGCGTGCTGCACGACAGGAACTGCTGCGGCGACAGCGCGACGGCGGCCGACTGGTTGGCGGCCAGCACCACGGCCGTCTCGATGGCGTCCGCGGCCGCGAAGGCCCAGCAACTGCCGCAGTTCTGCTGGCTCTTGACGGCCGAGCAAATGTCGTAGCCCATCGAGTTGGTCGACGAGCACCAGTTGAACGAGTCGGTCGAGGACGCCGCCGTCGACGACGCGCTGCTCGCGTTGCTCGCCATGCTCTCCAGGCGGCGAGCGCGCGCGCGCATCTCGCGGTGCACGAGCATCTCGGGCAGCAGCTTGCGCTTGCTCGGCTCCGACAGGTGCCGCTCGCTCACGCCCATGTGGTACGAGAATGCGTGGCCCATGCGGTTGGCGTACCGGTACACGTGCTCGATGTAGCTCATGTGCTCGTCCAGGTTGCGCGAGGCGGTGTCGAACTCGCGGTAGCTCACGAGGAAGCGCTGCAGCATGAGCTCCTTGAGCGCGCGACCGCCCAGCAGCTCGCCGTCGTCGCCCGCCCACAGACACGGCGCGTCGCCCGCCGGGCAGCTCACCAGCGTGCCGATAGACGGAGGGGACGCCGCAGAGACCGAGGCCGCCAGCGCGCCCGCGAGCGCCGCCAGGCGCAGCGTCGGGATCATGGCGAGGGGAGGACGACGGGCCGGACGAGTCGGGCCTGGTCTGGTGTTCTCGGCTGGTTGTTTGGTTGTTTGGCTCTTTGGGCTGAACGTTTCCCGTGTGAACATGAAGGGGATGATTTGAGGGAATGCGTTATAATGGAAAGCGGAAACAAGAGTCGCACGCGGCGGGTTGACTTGATGTTTGTAAGTGTGCCAGCCGCTCTTTGGATGAAAAGCCAGCGAGTGGATTTTTGCAGTGAATGTGTCATAATTGGCGGCACACGCGCTGCGATTTCGATCGCACGCTCCGCCACATGAGGCGATGCGAGCGTCTCCTCATGGTGCGCTCGCCGAAGGTTCACGGCGCTGTGTGCTGCCATTTGAACGCGCCATCGCGCAGTGTTCATCCCAGACAGGATCAAATGGTCTCGACTCGAATCAGCGGACCAAAAGCGGCATCGCCACGGACCAAAATACGCCGTCGGGACCAGTTTTGGTCTGCGCCGTTCCTCCTGCTGTCTTATTCATTTGAATCTCAGCAGTCTGATTTCTCTTGAGCTCAGTATGCTTCGAACCTGCTGGCCTCCGGCGGATGGGAACTCCTCCATGCTGGAGCATAGTGTCGGTTCCGTCTCTGGCCCACGGCCGCAGCACATGGGTCGCCCACTATCCGTCTGGTTCCCCGTATCCCGGGAGATTGATACCGTCGCTCGCCTCCCCGTCGTCCTGGTCGTCCTGGTCGCACCACCAAGCCGAGCCTCTCTCCAGTCGCCGCCACCCACCGACCGAGTCGGCGCGACCGATCGAGCAGCAAGCAGGTCACTTTAGATCCACCACATCCCCCACACACTCCAAAGCAGCAGCTTGCAAGCGTCGACATGGCTCAGGAGGAGATGCCGCTCAAGGTGGCGCCGCGCGTGGACGCGCAGTGGTCGCGGTTCCTGGCGGGCGGACTGGCGTCAGCGACGGCTGAGATCCTGACGCTGCCCATCGACTGCACCAAGGTGCGGCTGCAGGCGCAGCGCGCGGCCACCGGCGCGGCCACCGGTACCGCTAGCCCCGTGCGGTACAACGGCATGCTGGACGCCGTGGGCAAGATCGCGCGCGAGGAGGGCCCGGGTGCGCTGTGGAAGGGCGTGACGCCCGCGCTCATGCGCCAGGTGTCGTACACGAGCGTCTCCATGGTGCTCTACGAGCCCTTCCGCGACTACTTTGGCGCGTCCAGCGCCTCTGGCCCCAACGGAGAGGTGCCCTTCGCCAACAAGTTCCTCGCGGGCGGCACGGCCGGGGCCATTGGCATCAGCTTCGCCAACCCGTGCGTCCTCGCTCGACTAGTGTTGTTGGCTCCTAGTGACGGCCATAGTGGGGACTAATGCTGGCTTGCTGTTGACAGGGTGGACGTTATCAAGGTGCGCATGCAGGCCGACCGAGCAGGCACGCTCTACCGCGGCGTCGGGGACGCATTCACCAAGATCTACGCTCATGAAGGACTCCGCGGGTTTGTCCGCGTACGTCACTGACCATGAGTGTGGCAATGTGTGCTGGGCCTGCAAAGCTGACCGTTCGCTTGCCGTCGACAGGGAATGTGGCCCAACATCCAGCGCGGGTTCGTCGTGAACGCGGCTGAGCTGGGCACGTACGACCACAGGTGCGGCCTGCTTTACTTGAGTCGATCTTGGCGTGGTGCCCATGCTAAACTACTGGATGCGTGTCGGACCTGCAGCAAGGAGGTGCTCGTGTCCTCGGGTCTCGTCTCGGAAGGCGTGCTCTCGCACACTGGCGCCAGCTGCATCGCCGGCTTTGCGGGCGCCGCGGCCTCCAACCCGTACGTCAATGGCGCTGGTCGTAGCGGGTGGTCATGGCATTGGAGAAACTGACGTTGGTGGCGGCGACTGGATGGCAGGATCGATGTGATGAAGACGCGGCTGATGAGCCAGCCGACGGACGCTGGCGGCCACGGAGTGCTGTACCGCGGCATGGCCGACTGCGCGCGGCAGACGTTCCAGGAGGGCGGGCTGCTCGCCTTCTACAAGGGCTTCATCCCCAACTGGATGCGCAAGGCGCCGTGGTGCGTCGTCTTCTTCGTCACGTACGAGAAGTACCGGGCCGCGCTCACCGCCAGCCAGGAGGACCAGGACGAGTAAAGGGCGAGATCAAGCAAGCCAGTCGCGTGTTTAGAGGCGTGTTCTTCGTATTCATCATTCGCATCCGAGCGTCATCATGAGCGGAAGACGAGGGTTGCTACACGCTGGAGACATCCCTCACCCTCTCGCTTGTTCTCGAGCCGCTGGTGTCGACGCAATTGCTTCCTGTGCGTCTAGATGACTGACTCGCTGACCGTTGGTCCATGGGGGTGTGCGTCACGAATGACGGGGAGCCAATCGCGTGTAGGATATTAAATACTTGCGGGCGGCTGCTCTGTCTGATAGAGCTGCTCGCTGCTCGACACCTCGGGGGCTCTCCGCGCTCTGCATGCTGCTGGCTAGCTAGTCCTCCGCACAGCGACCTGCGCGGCGTGAATATATATACTCGATATGAAAACGCTCATGTCCTCGATGTCCTCGGTCCGTCCGCCACCCACTCTCTTGGTGCTCGACTCGGCGCTCGACTCCACGCTCAGCATTGCAGCTCGTCCAGGCGCTGGCTCTGGATGAACCACGTGGACCGCGGCGGCTTGAGGTAGTGCTGCGCCGCCTCCTTGTTCTGCTCCTCCTCGGCAGAGAGGTTGGCCAGCAGCTGCGTGCGCAGCTCCACGTGCTCGTCCGTCATGGTCACCTTGAGCTTGGGGTTGTCGGCGGGCGACACGACCCTGCCGCTCTTGGGTAGCATCACCACGGGCAGCCGCTCGACCACCTCCTCCTCGTTCGACCACCGGTCGCGGTTGATAACGTGCACGTTGAGCGAGCGCGAGAACGAGCCGTTCATGAACCGGCTCGAGATGGCGCTCTCCACCGACGGCACGGGTGCCTCCTCTTCCTCGTCATCCTCTGAGCAGTAGTACACGGGGCGTCGCCGGCGGCTGCTAGCGGTCGCCCCACCGGCGCCTCGGGACAACAGGTACCGGCGGAAGCGCTCGCGCTCCTGTCGCCTGCTCTCCAGAATCTCCTCTCGCGACTGCCGCTCCGCCGCGAGGCTTCCAGGCGCGGGCATCCCCGCCGCCTCTGTCGTTACTGTGGTGGGCGTCGACGTGTGCGCTGCTGTGGTCTGCAGCTGTGGCTGGCCGCCGCGCGCGACGTTCAGCGAGTTGAGCAGCTTCTGCAGCGCCAGGAACGTCTCGTCCACCTCCTCCTCGTCCTCGTCCTCGGGTTCTGACGCCGCCGACAGCTTCTTGGCCCACTTGCGGCCGTACCGGTCGCGTGTCCTCGACGCCATCGTGTTCGCGTCCCTCGTGCTTCTCGTTGATGCGCTGCTAGTGCTGTCCGGTAAGTGCGAATGCCCGCGGCCGGACGGTGATCGCAGCAGCTTTCTCATGCGCCGCCACCCTCGAACGACGCCACTTCCAGACTGGGCTCGACTGCCTGCTTTCGCTCATCCGCGCACGTCCTTGCGCCACGTAAAGAATACTGAAACCAAGTGAGACGACCGAAAGGATGGTAACCACCCGACAGGCGGAAAGTATTGAATCGCACAGGTCGGTTCTAACAGCCTGTCATCCTGGTTGCGTTCGGCGACGTGCTTCGAATTCCCATTTCACGGCTCTCTAAACAAGAGATAAGGGGCTTGCCGGAGCCGAATGGCACCGTATTTTACAACATTGGATCGTATTCGACCGTGCAGTGTCGCGTCGGACCTTCCCCAGCGAGACCTTCTCTTGTTCCGATCAGGTTTGGCAGACTTGCATCTGGCCCGTCTCCGACGCGAAAGGAATAGGGTTGCCGTCTATGCATAATATAATTGTAATATTATCGAGTCGCGTTTTGGTAGGGTTTTATTCAATCAAGTCGCTTCTAGTGATTTTTCGTATTTATTTGGACAGGGTACGTAAATGTGCTGTGTCAAGGTAAACCCGCGGATGCCGCCCAGCATCGAGGTGTGCTGGTTCATTCGCACCTGCCTCCACGAGAAAACGATAGCATCATTGTCATCCATCGGGCCAGCGCCGTCGAGGCCACGCCACACTCTTCCCCGTTTCAAACGCAATGTGAGTCGGTTGCGGTGGGTGGAGTCTTCAGTTTCACCGCGCAAGTAACCCCAAACGATCCGCAGCTGGCCTTATAGACACCGCGCACACGGTACTCGAATCCAATAGAATGAAGGTCACTTCAACCTGTGTCCTCGAAGCGTCGCGCCCCTTGGCTCACTTTTCCGACGGCCTGTCCAGATCCGGCGCGCCGACTTCATGCTGGTGTCGTCATCGCCCTCAGCTGCGAACGCCACCGCCACCTCGTCCTCCTTCCCGCGCGGCAACTCGCTGTCCTGGTGCTCGTGCGGCCCTCGCGCCGCCGGCCGGGACGATGGCCGACCTGTTGCTCTTCTGGCTCAACCACGAGCTGCGGCTCTCGGCGACCGTCACGGACCTGGACGCCGACTTTGCCAGCGGCTTTCTGCTCGGCGAGGTGCTGCACCGACTCAACCAGCAGCACAACCTGGTCGACTTCTCGCGCAGCGCCACCGCGGACGCCAAGATCATCAACTTCTGCTTGTTAGAGCCCACACTGCGCAATCTGAACGTGCGTTTTGATGCTACGAGAGCCGCTTCCATCATGAACGGCCAGCGTGGTGCTGCAGCCGACTTGCTCTACCAGATCAAGGTACGTGCGCAGTTGTTGACTGCTTGTGATGAGAATAGAGACCTCACGTGGCTCTCTATGTGTCAAGATGGCGGCAGCAAGAGTACAGCGAGCCCCGGTCGTCTCTACCAGGCCGTACGAGGAGACCAAGGTCATAGCACTGCACAACCGACCGGTCAAGTTAGCCAAGCCGGCGTACGACGCGGGCAACCATCGCTTCTTCGAGCACTCGATCCGACACCACGTGCAGTCATTAGACGCGCTCAAGCACAAGAAGTGAGTTCATGCCAAGTGAGCTTATCAACACAATGACTTACATACTGACAACGCTATCGGCTGTAGAGATGTCGTGGCGCAGGAGATGACGCGGCATCAGGCATATCTCGCGTCCAAGCAGCAGGAGAGAGAGTTGCTGGAGGCCACCAAGGCCGACCGCCTGCACAAGGCCTTCATCCACAGCCAGTTTATCAAAGAAGCACTCGAGGAAACCGACTCGCCGGCCTGGAGGCTCGCGCTCGAGACCAAGCACGCGAGAGAGCAGCGCCGAGCGACGTTCTACCGGCAGCTTGTGGCGAAGCAGCACAAGGCGCAGGTAACTCTTGTGCAATCGCGACCGTTGTTGACTCCCCTTGGAAGCTGACGCACGAGAGTTCGGTCATTCATGCAGGACGACCTCGCCTTCAGTCTGCGTCGCACGGTGCAAGACGATCTCGACGCGTTTGAAGTACGTGCTTTACGTGAGTGATGAGGAGCAATGGGGTGCCTAACGGCGGTAGTGCATTATAGCGCCAGCAAGATGGTCGATCAAGGAAAGGAGGGAGGATTCCGCAGCGCAAGTCATCTGGATACGGGCTCCGCTCGCTCACCACCGCACTGGGCAGGACCTCGACGGAGGCTAACGACTTTGTTCCGACTGCAAGGAGCGAGGACTCAGTCCCCGTCGAGAACGAAATGGAGCGAGATGCCGCCACGATCAAGCGGCAGAAGCTGCAGCGAGAGGAGCGGCGCGGCGCGTTGGAGCGGCGGCGCAAGCGGTTCTTGCAGGGATGCAGCGCTAGCTACGCCAACTATGCCGGAGTCCGGACGACTGCCGCCTTGGAGACACTAGCGCTTCACTCGACCAACCGGGAGCGAGAGATGCAGGAAGATATCGAGCGGATTCGACGCTGCAAAGAGATTGCGCGGGAGAACCGAGAGCGGCGGGAGCTCGCTTACGACGAGCAGCGCGACGAGGACTCGAATCGCCGCATCGACCGAGACAGCAGCCACTACAGCCTGCTGCTTGAGCGGTTTGACGACGATGTGCAGATCCAGCGCGTGGAGCGTCAATGCTTGGAAGAGTCAATCGACACTGCGAGGCACTATAGCGCCGAGGTCCTCGCACGCAGCGTCACAATCGAGCTGGTGGAGTTCACGCTCTTCGTGGCCGGGAAGCGCGAAGAAACGCTATTCTCAAGGGAAGCGACCGTCTTTCTCGACACCGAGACTTGGATGGAGCTGTGTGCGCTGTTTGGTGAAGGCAAACCACCCGTCAGTATTCCCAGCGACCATACTGACGGGACTGATGATCCAGCAAGGGAGAAGACGCAGATCCTCGATGCTCGCGAGTTTAATCAGTACCTGCTGTCGTTCCGGCCAGTCCGCTCGGCTGTGGACTACGTTGGGTCGACAGCAAAAGGCTCCGATGTGTCGCCATGGCTGCCAAGTGACTCGAGATTCGTTGGTGCGGCCGAGGTGCTTGAGGAGTGCGCTGTGCTTGGAGAGGAGATCAAGTACTTGCGGTGGATTGATCGCACAATGGGAACTCAAGACGAGATCGCGTCAACATCAGCTCCTGAGATGTCAGAGAATGACTTGCCGGTCGTGGAGCAGCAGTCCCAGGGTAGCGATAATGTCCAGCTCGTTGCTGAAGCTGCCGGAGCGTTCGAGAATGAACTGCGAGTCCTCCTATTCGGCCCGCCGTTTGCTGGGAAGGCGACGCAAGCCAAGCTGCTAGCGGACAAGTACAATCTGACGCTGTTCTCAATCCGCCAGCTCATTCAAGACGAAATCGCAAGTGAGCGTGAGTTTGGACGGCAGCTCCAGCAGCAGCTCGCACAAGGCAGGGCTGTGACGGCAGAGCAATACGCTCGACTCGCAGTGGACGCTATACAAGCTCGAAGTCGTGGGATCGATCAGCTCTCAAGTACAAGTCCCGGCGACGTCGCCAAGACGTCCGGGTGGGTCATTTACGACCTCCCAAGCACAGAGGAGCAAGGTCTCAAGCTCGAAGATCTGCTGAGTGGCTACGTGGACCCACACGCTATCCCGTCTCCATTCGACTTGGAGTCTCCGCTAGCTCCTGGATGCACTAAGCCGTGCCTCCCATCGAGCTTCTTCCACGGCAAGTCGGGCGTCGACCTGGTCTTTTATCTTCACTGTGACGAAGAATCCGTGGTGCAGAGGTGCTTTGGCCAGCTCCAAGATGAAGCGACGGAAGAGCAGTGGCATCTGCAGTTCAATCCTCCACCAGAGGACGCGACGTTCCGCCATCGACTGAGTCACTCGAACCAAACCTTGAGCGCCACTGAGTTGCTGTCCGTGCATGTGCTGACCGCCGAGAGCGACTTGGAAGCTCACAACGCGTGGTACACCAAGTTCGGCACCCTGCGCGGGGTCGTCGATCCCTCAGTCACCAGATCACCTGACGAACTGCATCAAGTGATCGTATCGCATGTCGAGGAGTTCATCCAGAAGCAAGCCCACAAGAATCTCGTGCGCCAGCAAAACAAGGAAGACACCGAGCTGCTCCTGATGATCGGTGAAGCGAGTCGACAAGAGCGCATCGCATCTCTCGAGTCCTCGATCGTCGAAGCCCAGGAGGAACTGACAGCGCGGCAGCAGTCGCTGCAACAAGCAGAAGAAGCCAAGGCGAAGAAGGAGGAACTGGTTGAGCTCCGCGCGTCTGTCGACGCTGCTCGGCAGAGGATCGACCAATGCACACTGGACGCCAAGTCATGGGCAACAGACGAGAAGATGCAGCTTCAAATGTCGACAAACAGGTTCTCGGGATCCCTGACGCCGCAAACTGCGCGGGTGCTCGCCAGTATGTGGAACGACATGGAAGCGCAGTACGTTGGCACGATGCACCGCTGCTTCTCGCGCATGCGCCAGCTACGAGCCGTGCTTGCCGAGCGATCGCAGACAGTGGTGACCGACTTCTCCACGTTCGTTCGACGTCCCGACACCAAGCAAGCCGTCGTGAACCAGTTCCAGCACAAGTTCAACGAGGTGCTGGACGAAATGCGCTTCGACGACGCGACCAAAGACGAGCTGCACGCGCGAGCTGACATCCTGCAAGACCAACTGTGCGATGTCATTGCGGCCAAGATTGCCGAGGACGAGGCAGAGCTCGCGGGTTTCGTGTCCGATGGCTGGACGGAAGACACGTGCCAGTCGATCGCGCTCGCCTACCAGACTGCTCTTCAAGCCGAGTGTGATCGCTTCCGAGTCTCCATTCAAGTGCTCGTCGAGGGCTACGCTGCTGCAAGTCGCCATCGACATGCGCTGTTGCCGCTTGTCGACACCACGCAGATTCAACTTGCTCGTCTGGACTTCACGTGCCGATTGTTTCGCGACCCAACAGGACAAGTTGCCGAGGAAGTCGCCGCTTCAGCTCCCGCGCCTGCGGCTCTTGCTTCTTTGCCAGCCAAGACTGCAGCAAAAGGGAAGGGGAAGCAGCCTGCGGCTTCGGCTAGTGCTGTCGCGAAGGAAGCTGCTCCTGTGGCGGGTGATCAAACCAAGGAGGGCAACGGCGACGCGACGTCCATTGAAGAAATGCAGATCATGTACGAGACGGTGGCGCACAAGTGTGAGGCGCTGTTTGCAGCAGTGATGACTGCCACCAGTGTCACCGATGGCTCGTCGGCTGAAAGTACCGAGCACCAGGAAGACAGCGACTCCGCGGCGATCAACCTGCGGAAGGGCATCAAGTTTGAGCATGGGCAGATGCTGCAGCGCGTGCGGTTCCTCCGCCAAGTCGCTGTCAGCGCGTGTGAGAACGTGTCCAGAGCAGTTGGAGCGGTCGAGCAGACGCTTCGCCAAGTGATCGAAGAGCGAAAGCAAAGCGAAGAAGGCGCAGTGGCGGCTCTGGTCCAACACATTCGCGAAGCTATCGAGAGCGAGTCCGCCTTGCCGTGCGTCATCGACATCGCGGTACGTGCCAGGAGCTACCTACCAGCCGAGATGTGTGCTCACTATCTAACTAACCGCCGTGTCACTGCTTCAGCCGCGTCTGGTGTTCAGGTTCCCGCCGACAGCGCATCTACCCGAAGACAACCTTGTGACTATCAATGCGGCGCGTCGACTGATCCCGCTCGCTGTCCCGATGGAGCCGCCCACTATCGAGCGAGTGCACGACTTGCGGCTCAACGAGCGCCAGCAGCAGGTGATGCACTCACTACTGGGCTGGGGATCGCGTCGCTTGCTGCCTGCCTGCCAGCTCGTCGACGTCATGCAGGCAGCCGCCAGTCTGCCGGACGCGCTCCCCCAAGCCTGGCAGGAGTGCTCCGACGTGGCGTTCGCAGAGGTGAGATCGAGAGCGTTCTTGGTTGCTGGTTGGCTGCGTTTGCTCACGGCGCGTGACGGCATCAGGTCGCGTCCGAGTGCATGCGCCGCCGCCCAGGCTTCGTGGACGTGGACGTGCTTGTCGACACGCTGGTCGCCAACGAGCAGGCACTGCTGCGCATTGTGCGCAAGGACCAAGCGCGGCAGGACGCTCCAGCGGAAGCTACTCCAGTCAATGAGGCGCTCGATACGGACCCAGCCACAAGCAGTGCATGATACACCACCTCTCGAGCTCCTTTCTAACACCCCTTTGTCTGTTTGTCTGTTTGCCTGATGGCTTTTGCCGCCTCCTGCTACCCTCTCTTCCTCCGCATCGCTACCAGCCCTACAGAATGACGGGGTTCTCGCCGACCTGTTCGACAAAGTCGTGCTTGTCGTCCATGAAGATCTTGAGCTTCTGGTCCTGCAGCTTGCGCATGCGGTTCTTGGGCAACATGCCGAACACGGCCTTGCGCAGCACGTCCTCGGGCTTGCGCTCGAAGAGCTCGCGCGCCGTGCGCTGCTTGAGCCCACCCGGGTGGCCCGTGTGCCAGCGGTACAGCTTGCCCTCCCACTTGTTGCCCGTCAGCACAATGTCCTTGGCGTTGATGACCACCACGTAGTCGCCGCAGTCGACGTTCGGCGCGAACGTCGGCTTATGCTTGCCGCGCAGGATGGGCGCGAGCTGCGACGCCAGCCGCCCCAGCACCTGCCCCTTGGCGTCCACCACGTGCCACGCCACCTTGGTCGTCTGCGCCAGCTTGCTGCTCATGCCGTCGTTGTCCGAGTCGTCCGCGTCGTCCCAGGCGTCGTCCGAGCCGCCGTCGTCCACACAGTCTCTGCGCTTGTGGTGATGACCGCCGAATTCGGTATCCGTGGCGATAATACCGGTTATATGGTACAAGAACCGGTAGATACCGCATCGAAACCACCCAGCCCAGCAAGCCTGCATTGTTGACCTAGCAGGGCAAGGCGTCGGCACGCAGTCGATCGCCGCCATGGGTCGCTACACGACGGTGCAGACGTACACGGACCAGGACGCCAAGGTGGCGGCCATCTCGTACTCGACGGCGACCACCCCTGGCGGCGATGCGGCTGCTCCCGTGGCCTCCGCGGCGTCGCTGGACGCGGCCGATGGCGGGGAGCCAGCAGCGACCGCAACGGCGACAACGGACGAAGGCGCCGGCCAACGCTTCCACATCAACCGCGTCGACAATGTGGCCGGGTCGACGGCGGGCGCCGGCAGCGGCGAGTTCCACATGTACCGCGCGGCTCGTCGGCGCGAGATGGAGCGCGTGGCGCGCATGGAAAAGCAGCACGAGGCCAAGACGCTGCAGGACGAGTTCGAGCGCGCGCGCAAGCGCAAGGCGCAGGAGCTCGAGGAGCGCGCCAGCAAGCGCGCGGACAAGCGCCGCCGCCGCAAGGAGCGCCGCAAGACGCGCGAGCTGGACGAGGAGGAGGAGGAGAGCAAGAACAAGGAGAAGGAGAAGGACGAGGAGCCGGTGCCCGAGACGCCAGGAGGCGTGCCTGCCATCCCGAACGACGGGAGCTTCCTGGCCAAGATGCTCGCGTTGCGGGGGAGCGGCGGGGCTAAGGAAGGAGCGGAGGGGGAGGACAGCAAGCCGTCCAAACGTAGGTGATGGCAGGCGGTAAGTTGCTAGGGGGCGAGACGAATGGAACTCTCTCTCATTACTCCATGCCCAGCTTTCGACCCAACACGTTCGTTCATGACGACGCCAGTACCTTGCGCCTAGTTGTCGTCCTGGAAGATGATGGCGACGCCGCGCAGCACCCACTTCTCTCGCCCGCAGTCCGTGGGCAGCGTGGCTAGGAAGATGTACGTGTGTCCGCGGAAGCGCGTGAGGTACACGGGGCACTCGTAGACGCTCGGGTCGTGGCGCAGGTAGCCCACGGACGAGGGCTCCCACTGCGGCTGCGTCTGCACGGCCTTGACGTACACGACGGGCATGGGCGACAGCAGCTCCTTGGGGTTGCTGTCGAGCAGCGTGCCGCCGCACTCGGTCGTGGGCGAAGCGCCGACCTTGTAGCGCTCGCCGATCTCGTCCGGACTGCTCCAGCGCGCGCCTTCCAGGATGAGCCCGTGCACGAAGACGCCGTCGTCCGGGTAGTACGTCACCTGCTCGGGGTCCTGGAACGTCGTCACGTGCGTCTCGACCGTCATCTGGTTGAGCGGCATGAGCTTCCGGCGAGACGTGACCTGCAGACACGCCGTCGTGTACGCCGTCGGGTTGAAGAGCCCCGGCAGCCAGATGGACAGTGGCGTGACGAAGTCGGCGGCCCAGGCCGCGAGCTGCGCGTGGCGCCGCGTCATGTCGACGAACCAGCCGCTGAGCGACTTCTTGGACGGCCACGCCTTCTTCTCCCACTTGCACTGCGAGAACGGGTTGCGGCCGGGCACCTCGTTCAGCGCCATGGCCGTCGCCAGGTCCTCCATGGCCTGCGACATATTGAGCTGCCCGTTCAGGCCCTTCTTCAGGTCGCCCAAGGACACGCGGATCTCCTCCAGCAGCACGTTCATGCGGTTGCACTCCTGCGTCGCCACCACCACAAACGGCCCGTGCTCCTCCGTCAGGTGCGGCGCCGCCGCCTCGGCCACGTCCAGCATGTTGAAGTACTCGGGGCAGCGGGCCTCAAAGTCGTCGATGGCGGCTCGCAGTGCGGCCGTCTTGTCTCCTCCTCCGCCGCCGGCTTCTCCTCCGCCGCCGCCGCCGCCGCCGCCTCCGCCGATCGTCACGATCGTGTAACACAGCGTCTCGCACGTGGTCGTGAGGTAGCCGATCTCGGCGTTCGGGTGCAGCCCGAAGAGCGGCGGCGCCTCGGCCACCATGTTCTTCTCGATGTAGCTCGCGTAGTCGGCGAACGCGAACTCGCTCGGGTTGGGCGACTTGAAGCCCGGGCCGAGCTCCATGCCGCTCAGCAGCAGCGGGTGGATCAGCACGCTCAGGTACGTGTTGTTCGTGCGCCGGTCCCACGCGTCCGTGATGTGTCCGCCGTACATGATCTCGCCGAAGAGGTAGCGCAGGTCGTCCCAAGGCACGACGAGGCCTGCCGCTTCGCCACTGTTGCTGCTGGTGGCTACGCTGACGGCCGCGGCCGTGTCCAGGTACGAGCGCAGGATGTTGGCGCAGATGGTCAGGTCGCCAGTGTTGAAGCTGTAGGCGCGGCTCCATCCCTGCTGGCCGAAGCGCCGGCGGCCCAACACGATGGCGTGGAACCAGCAGAGCGCAAAGAGGCAGGCCTTGAACGGCGCCGGCGCGGCGCACGACTGCACCACGTCCTCGCTGAAGTTGGCCCATGCGCGCCGCAGGTTGGACTGGATGTCGCTCGGCGCCTCGTTGGCCACCTTGATGCAGCTCTGCATGAGCGACTCGGGGATGTTGAGCATGTCGGGCAGCGGCGGCGGCTCGCCGGAGATAAAGCACCGGAAGTTGGCGTGCGAGCCCTCGGTCGCGAGCTCCTCGAGCTGCCGCTCGAGCGCCGGCAGCCAGCTCTGCATCAGGTGCACGTTCTGCAGGATGATCCAGCCTCCTTCGGCGCTCAGGCGCTTGACGGCTTCACCCGCGAACGCCTCCTGGCCCTGGCCCATGGAGATGTTGACGAAGTTGCCGAACTCGATGCTCACGCCCTTGGCGCGGCCGAGCTTCTCGACCCACGGCGTCGGGTCCACGCCCGGGAAGAGCACGAAGAAGACGGGGATGGCGGCCGTCGTCTCCTCGAATGTCGCGTCCATGTCGAACGGCGGCTGCGTCACGTACTCCTCGCCCAGCGACTCGAGAATGAAGGTGCGCAGCGCGTTCGTCACGCGGTCCGGCCGCATGGCACGCAGCAGCACGATCCGCTGGAAGGACGAGAGCTTGACGAAGTCGCCTGGCGCGTTGAGGCGCTCGGCGTCCTCCGCCGCAAACCACTTGCGCCACGCGTCCGGGTCGTTCTGCACCGCGTCGCCCAGCCCCTGGAAGCACTTGAGCGTTTCGAGCGCCTTGACCCGCGACCAAACGGCGCTCGGCAGCCACTCACTCGCCGCGCCAGCGCTGCCAGGGTCCACGTGCGCCTTGCTGATGAGGAAGGCCTCGACCTCGGCGTCCGGCAGCTGCCCGGCCTTGAGCAGGATCTTGAGGCACAGCATGGTCGCCACCGTCAGCTTGTCGCGCTCGAACAGCCCGCGCCGGATATAGTTGTACACGCACGTGGTGATGCTGTCCGTGAGTATGAGGCAGCGAGCCGCCATCTCCTCGTCTGTCATCTCCATGATCTCCTCTTGGCCGTCTTCCTGCTCCTCCCCGCCTTCTCCACCGGCTCCGGAGGCCTCAGCGGCCGCTGCAGCACCAACTTCAGCTCCACCCGCGGTATCGTTGACGTCACCACCGCTGCTACTGCTGTTGATCGGGACGCGGAAGATGCCGGCGAGGAAGACCTGCTGGAAGGCCGCGAGCGAGTAGATGTAGTACGAGTGCACCTTGGAAATGTCGTTCATGAGGAAGAAGAGCAGCGAGCCGCGCGCTGCGATCGAGCGGTACTTCTCGCTCGTGAGGTTGACCGACTCCTGCGTGCGCTTGGCAGCCTCCATGTTGTTCTGCGTCTTCTGCGCCTTGTGTTTCGTGTCGCTCAGGATGGCGATCAGCGGCTGGTTGTTCGTGATGTCGTCGTCCGCGCTCGCGAGGTAGAAGAGGATGTCGTCCTCGAGCCTTTTGAGCTCGATCTTGCCCTCGTTCTGCTCCTGGATGAGCTTCTCGCGCTTGACGGCCAGGTCCGCGCGCTCCTTGGACACAACCAGGTTGAGCAACTGGTCCTCCAGGCCCAGCATCGTCACCGTGAAGTTGACGATCGTGCATTCAGCCTGGATCTCAGGAGGGTAGTGCGGGTTCCCCAGCTTCGTGTGCAGGTACAACCGGAAGCCGTCGTTGTACGGCACGGACGCGTCTCCGATCTGGATCTCGTACCGCGCGCCGCGGCGGGACGTCGACCGCTGGATCACCGGCGCCAGGATCGGGTCGATCTTCTCGCCCAGGTTCTCGATCATGAAGGCTCCGTCCGTGCCGATCGCGGCCTTGAGGCGCTCGATCCACAGCTTCTGGCCCACGCGCACGATCACGAGGTTGGCGGCCGCCTCCATGTCCCGGATCCACGCGATGGCCTGCAGCTGCGGGTCGATGATGAGCGGCCGGCGGCCCATGGACACGGTCGTCACGACGATGGCGCCGTTCTCGGTCGACACGCGGTCGGCCGGCAGCTTCTGCGTGTTCCATTGCGCGATCTGCGCGTCGTCCGTGAGGATCGACAGCGGGTTGGCCTCCTCTGACATGGCGATGCTCTCTCCGCCCGCGCCGGCCTTGCGCAGGAACGGCACCCAGTGCTTATTCAGCAGCTCGTCGCGGAACGGCTTGGTGAACGGCCCGATGTACGAGATGAAGGCCGACGCGAGCAGCACGTCGCCCACCAGCAGGTCCTTCTCGCGCTGCAGCTGCAGCACGTTGACGCCCCAGCGCTCGTTCTCGCTCGACAGGTCGCTAGTGAGCGTGCCCGCGAGCTTCATCTTGCGGTTGCCAGTCTCCACGGCGTTGATGGCGTCCTCCTTCTCCTTGTTGGCCGCCGCGGCCTCGGCCAGCAGCTTGTCCAGCTTGGCTTGCAGCTCGGCCACGAGCGTCGTCACCTCCTCCAGCCGCTTGTTGGCCGCGTCAAGCTCCAGGTTGGCGGCGGCCAGCGCCTGCCGCTTGGGCTCGACCGTCACGACGATGTCGTAGTACATGACGATGTTGACGACCCAGGAGCAGAGCCCCGCGGCCGCCTTGTTCTTGGTCAAGATGATGTCGTAGTTGAAGTGCTCCTTCTCCAAGTACTCGCGCACCTCCTTCCAGTTCTGCGTCGGCACCTTGCCGTCGTCCACAACCTGCTTGAAGCCCACGAGATACTCAATGTACTCGGGGATGTTGCCCAGCAGCGACTTTTTGACCGTGTCCCACTTGGCGTCCTTGACCTTGCCGCCCTTGGTCACCTGCACGTTCGGGTGCACACCGGCGAGCAGCACCATCGTCGCCGCGAAGATGTCGTCGACGCCCGCGGGCGGCTTGGACATGGTCTTACACTCGCCCAGGTCCTTCTTGTTGAGCGAGTCGAGCGCAGCCATGGCCTGCGCCACTGCCGGCTCGGCCTTGGCCAGGTCCTCGAGCGTCGACCGCTGCTTCTCTGTCACCTCGGCCTGGATGACGGCGCACTTGGCGGCCTCCTCGTTCGCCTTCTTGCTCTCCGTCTCAACGTTTGCCTTCTCTTTGTTGACGGCCTCGGCGATCGCCGACGCCACGGCCTTCTTGTCCTCCGCGGCCTCGAGAATAACCTTGAGCTCGACTTCGAGCCGCGCGACCGTGTCCCCCGTCTCCTTGAGCTTCTGCAGGCCTTTCTCAAGCCGGTCGATCGCCGCGCCGTACTCCGTCACCTTCTTGCGCAGGATCTTCTTGTACAGCTGCAGCAGCTCCAAGTACGACTTGGGCGTCGTGTACACGTGTCGGCGCTCGACCTGGTAGAACCGCTCGGCGCAGATGTTGACCGACTGGAAGGAGAAGGGCATGAAGTTCTCGATGCCCGCACGCGAGTCGTCCGAGCCGAGCAGGTCCGCGACCTCCTTGAGCTTCTCGCGGCCCACAGACAGTAGCGCCTCCTTCGGCCACGGCTGGAACCAGTCGATGACGGTACAGTTGACCAGCGCCGGGAACTTGCGCGCGCGGTTGCGAAAGTCGTCGCCCACGGGCGAGAACGCGAGGCACACGTGCAGCCGCTTGCGCAGCTCGGCCTGGAAGAACTTGAGGATCTCCTTCCGGTCCTTGGAGCCCGCGACGGGGGACAGCAGGTTGGCGATGTTGTCCAAGTCCTCGGTCGCGAACAGGTCCGGTACTTCTCCGGACGCGAGCAGGTCGTTCAGGTAGATGAGGAACTTCTCGTTCGTGATCTGCGAGTCCGTGAGCATGAAGACGACACCGCTGTCCTCCTCGTTGCGCGACAGCATGTCGGCGACGGCCAGGTGCATCTTGCGCAGGTCCTCCTTGAACTCGTTCTCGCCGTACTTGGAGCTGATGGTGATCTGCTTGACCGTGTAGCCGCACAGGTGCGTCGCCAGCCGCGCGAGCGACCGCTTGCCGCTGCCGCCCACGCCAACGAGCATCGCGTGGCCGCTCTCGTTGCGCAGGATGCGCACGATGCGCGCCACGTGCTTGACGGCGTCGTCGAACAGGTCCAGGTGCATGGCCGTGTTGTTCTCGTTGTTGTTGTAGTCGCGTAGCTGGGTCTGCAGCGTGCGCTTGAGTTCGTCCAGGTTCTGGCCCGTGAGCTGGTCGTACTCCGTGTCGCCCTCCTTGCAGAAGTGGCAGAAGACGAGCGGCCACGCGTTCTCGGCCGCGTAGTACCGGCTCGTGTTGCACGCCGGGAAGGACCGCTTGACCTGCAGCTGCACGAGCTGGTTGTACTTCTCAATGTCGGCCTTGCACACGAGCCGGTCGCCGTACACGCGCTCGCTCTCGTGCAGCCAGAGCTGCACGAACTTGTCGGCCGTCGAGAAGCGCGCCTTCTTGGACGCGATGAGTCCCTGGAAGACGTTCGACAGGTGCCGCACGTTGAACTCGTAGTGGAAGTTGGCCGCCGTCTTGCGGAACGTGGACGCCACGCTTGCGTGCAGACTCAGCGCCGCCTTGATGAGCGAGTTGGCGAACTGCGAGTTACTCAGCTCGGCGTCGAAGCTTGCCAGGTGGCCGCCCAGGAACGTCTCGTAGATGGTCACGAGGCTCGGCGCCTCGGGCATGCCCATGGCGAACGTGCAGAAGTGGCGCTGCAGCCGCGGGTCTACGAGGAACGACCCCGCCGTGGGGTTCATGCCCGCCACGACCTGCGTGTTCAGGATGTTCTGGATCTGCAGCTTCTGCCGGTCAAACCAGTGGCGGTACTCCATCACCTGCCGCAGCAATGAGATGGCGCTCTGCGTATTGTACGGGTCCACCTCGGGCAGATTTAGGTCGTCCATGAAGTAGATGAGTCGCGCCTTGCCCGGTGGCCCGAGGTTCGCGCCCGTCTTGCGCTCCAGCTGGCCGAACATGGCCTGCTGCAGGATGTTGGACGTCGTGTAGAAGTTGAAGTTGATCGTGCTGTACCGGAACTGCGTCGCGCTGCTCGTGTTGTCCTCGCGGCTGAGCTTCTTAACCATGCCCATGATGTTCTGCGTCTTGCCGGTGCCGGCAGGGCCGCAGATCATGATGGGGACTCCGCGAGCGAGCAGGTTCTCGAGCCAGAAAGCGATCGAGGCCGTCTCGGTCGTCGGCACCGTGATCTGGTTGATCGGGCTCGGCGACTTGTACGTCTCCGTGTAGAAGTACGGGCTCTTGGCCCACGAGTTGAACTTGCACTCTTCCGGGTCGAGCCAGAAGTCAAACACCGTGTTGCTCGCGGACGCCGCGAGCTTGACATCCTTCCACTGCGCCTTCCACCAGTTGCTGAACTCGCCAGAGTAGTCCGTGCCGTCGTCGCCGAGCGTCAGCACGGACCCGAACGCCCAGACGCAGCAGAAGACGAAGTTGTGCTGCATGACGTTAAAGTTCTCGAGCAGCGCCGGCGTCAGCAGGCAGTCGATCATGTTGAGCAGGTTGGTGATCAGCGTCGTTTCCTCCACCGGCACGACGGGGGTGAGCTTCTTGCGGAAGAACTTGAGCGTCGGCTCGATGTACTGGTCAAAGAGCGACTGGAACTTGGCTCGCGCGTCCGGAGAGAACATCATCGCTCGCTGGCGGTGATCTGCAGGCTCTTGGCAGTGGCGGTCCAGCCACGAGTCGATCAGGCACCGCCACTGATAGCCCTCCGACGTCGAGATGTACAGGATACCGGCGCGAGAGACGGTCGCCGGCGTCGCGTACACCAAGTCGCGGATCTCGAAGATCATGCGCATATGCGGCTTAAGCGGGATGCGCTCGTTGGACGCGAGCGTCAGCATGCGGTTGTCGTCCATGACTGAGTTCATCGACTCGATCCAGTTGGCGTCCAGGTCGCCGTCCAGGATGATCCACTTGGGGTTCGCGTCCTCGTCACCGTTGTCTCGCCGTCTGGACCCCAAGTCGCGCATGATGCGCGACAGCAGCCCGTCCTTCCACTCGCGCGTCTTGAGCACAATGTAGCCGTACAGCTCGTTCGTGCTCACCGACTTGGGGTTCAGGTCCTGCACCTCCATTGGCGTCCCCATGAGCTCGCGCGCCTTCTTGAGCGTCTTCCACGTCTCCGTCTTGCCGCTCGCCGGCGGACCCATGACGAACACGCAGTGGCGGATCGCCAGCAGCTCCGACAGCTGCACCACCTTGAGCATGAACTCGGCGCGCGGCGTGTTGCCGATCGCCTCGGCGGCTCCCTGGACCATGGCCTCGAGCTCCATGTCGCGCTTCCGAGGCGGGTCGTTGCGCACGTCGACGTTCGGTGAGTCTCGAGGGAACAGGTCGCCGAGCAGGCCGTAGAAGATGACGAGGTCCTCGGCCACGATCTTGGGGATGTTGAAGTCTCGCAGCGCGCGCATGAGCAGGTCCGTCTCTGGGATGTCGGGCTCCGCGCGTTTGAAGGCTCCGGCGACGCACAAGACGCTCTTGACAGCGCGTAACCCCCAGTCGTAGTGCATCTGCTTGCTTAGCAGCTGGCCCAGCAGCGAGTAGAGGCCGTAGAACTTGGATGCGAGCACCTTGGCCTGCGTGAAGCCCTCGGCCATGAGCATGTTCTCGCAGATGAGCACCAAGTCGGGCACCATGACCGTCATGGGCCGGAAGAGCGCCTTGAGGCCCTCCGGCAGCTCCGAGCGGCCGAGGTAGCCCGGGTTCATGGTGATGAACGCGCCGACTGTCGGGTCGAGCGACACCGTGTCGTTCTCGAGGATGAACGTCTCGTCGTCCGCTTTGCACGCGTCGCACACAGCCTTGAACTGCACCGAGCACACTGAAAGCACCTCGGGGACGAGTCGGTTGAACTCGTCGAAGCAACCCCAGGACCCGGAGGACGCGAGGCCCTTGAAGATGTTGCCCAGCGACTTGTAGTCCATCTCGGGCGAGCAGTTAAACACGTAGCACACCTTGCCGAGTGCGTTCGCGAGGTCCTTGGTTGTCTCCGTCTTGCCTGTTCCTGCTGGGCCGGCTGGCGCACACCCCATCATCAGGTTGAGCGCCTGCGTCGCCGTCACGTAGATGCGGTCCGTCAGCGGAGTGATCACGAGCCGTGGCCCGTTGCCCAGGTACTCGTAGTCGTACGGAATGCCCGCGTCGGCGATCAGGATCTGCGCGCGCTCGTTGTTCGGCCCGCGGAAGGTCGAGTCGCGCTTGAGGAAGCTGCCTTGCGTCGGAGAGAAGTAGTGCTTTAGCTGCGACTGCCACTGGAACGACGCCGAGTCGTCAACGCCGGCGCGGATCATGCTCGCGACGATGTCCCGACCGTGCGCGTCCATGGTGATGAGGCACATGACGCGCTGGCGCTCCGCAGACGTGATGGGGCTCTGCGTCAGCCGGATGAGGTCCTCGAGCTGCTTCTCCTGCAGCGAGTTGTAGGTGCGAAGCGCGTCCTTGTCTGCTCCTGCGCCGCCCTCGTCGCCCCTCATGGCCCGGAACGCTCCCTCAACCTCCTTCACATAGTGAACACCAGCGGCGAGCAGGATGATCTGCGCGGCGTCGACTGGGCGGTTCGTGGCCGGGTCCTTGAAGTTGATCCACTCGGTGCGCGGCTTGTTCGTGTACTCGACGAGCGAGCGCTCAATGTGCTTGAACAGCGTCAAGCGCATCGCCTTCATGACAGTCGCGAGGTAGATCTCAGCCTCGCCGTCGAGCACTGGCGGCTCGTAGAAGTCGACGATCTCGTGCCCGACGCCAGAGACGAACTCCGTCGCTATCGGCCGCGCGCAGTCTTCGCGATCCACGAGTGTCAGCGTCTTGGTGGCCAGGTAGATCTTGGAGCAGTGCGGCATGATGCGCTCCGGCCGCGAACCGTTGGACAGAATGTCCAGCAGGTCGGCCTCGGACATGAAGTAAAACCGCGGGAACTGCCGACGCCGGCCGTCCAGGAACTCCTTCAGCCGGTGCTTGCACAGCTCGAGCTTGGCGACAATGGTCTCCAGCCTCTTGATAAGACCCTCCGCCGTACACGCCCTGCGGACATTGAGCGCCTTCCACGCGGAGCGTAAGATCGCCCGGACGTCCACGTCGATGTCTTCGAAGTCCGCCGTCAGCTCGGGCAGCTGCTTCTTGACCTCTTCTGACTGGATGAACAGCGGCTCAAGGTAGCTCCACGACCGCTGGATGTCTCCGAGCAGCACGACGACCTCGTTGATGGCCGCGAGGCCGGACTGGAGGCTCGTCACACGCGGCTCGAACTCGGACTGGTACGGCGACGCCGCCATGCCCTGGACGTCGATCTGGTGCGTCTCGAGCAGCTCAAAGTTCTCTTCAGAGACCTTGAGCAACGGCACCTGGTCCTCCTCTGCCGACTGCGGGTTGTACGGCGACATCTCCCAGTTCACCTCGGCCCAGATACCCTCGAGCTCCACAAGCCGCAGCTCGAGCTCTTGCTCCTTCTCCGCCTCGTAGCAGATCTCCGTGATGTCCGCGCTGAACGAGTGCAGCTGCTTGCTCAAGATCACCTCGAGCTTCTGCTCCGGGTCTTCGTCCGGAGTCAGGAACGGGATTTCCTCTCCGTTCGGACCGCGCGGCGCCTTGGCCATGATCCGCTTCCAGTGGCGAGGACGCATGTAGCTGGACGAGAGGCAGCGTAGCAGCGGGTGGGTCTTGTCGAACGCCTGACAGTCGCGCAGCACGCTGACGTACGCGTCGCACCACTGAATCTCCTTGGGGGTCTTCTTGAGCTCCTTGAGCATTGACTGCACTTCGATTTGCAACGTGTTGACGTCCATCTGCTTGAACACGATCTCGTGCGTGTCGACAAAGAACTTCTTGGAGCGCTTGATGATGCCCCAAACGCTCTTCAACGCCTCCGACTCGGACCGCATGACGCCCATGAGCCGCCGCGACTCGTCCATCTGCTGCGGGAACCCGAACACTGCGCACAGGTTGGTCAGCTCTTCGCACTTGCGCATCTCGGCGTCCCAGTCTACGAGGTAGGCAGCGATCTTGTCTAGCGCGCGCTCCGGCTCGAGCGCCGCCGCCCAGAAGTCCAGCGTCCGCAGCGTCTCGAGCTTCTTGGCGACCGTCTTCTCGTACGCGACGACCTTGTGCTCCGTCTTCTCGCCAAACGCGCGCGTTGGCGCCTGGATGCGCTGCTCCGTGGCTGGCACCTGCTTCTCCACGTCCTGGTACAGCTTCTCCATGTTCTCCAGCTCCGTGAGCTCCTTGTCCACGTGGCCATTGCCTCCGCGCTTGATCTGCGCGAAGAACTGCCGCGTCTGGTCCAGCACGAGGCGGTTCGCTTCTCTCTCGGCCTCGAGCTTTCGCACGATCTCTTTGACGCGCCGCAGCGTGTCGAGCCCCTCGGTCTCGCTGGTCGGAATCTCCTTGCGCAGCTCCACCAAGAGCCGGCGGAACTCGCCGTTGCGTTTGTTCATGGCCGCCATGATGCGTCGAAGCAGCTCGGGTGACTCGAGGTCCTTGGCATTCGCGGTTGGTGGCAGGCACTTGACTTGTGACGCGTCATCGGACGCGGACGCGTGGGCAGAGCCCGCGGCATTGAAGACTGCAGCGAACGGCGAGCCACGCACGTGGCCCGCAATGCCGTTGAACGTGCCCGCGAACTCGACCGAGATCTCGTACGGACCAGGCGCGGGAGCCGTGAACGTCACCATGTAGGTGCCATCGTTGCGGTCCACGATGGAGCACGACGGACGCACTGCCACCGGGTTGGAAGCGGGTGCAGCGTTGGCGATCTTCCCATCGTCGCTCTTTTCGTCCTTGGCCTTTGGCTGGTTGCCCTCGCTCTCCTTCTTGCTGTCCGACTCGTGGCTGGCCGGGTCGTCGCCTCCAACACGCGTAATGTTGACGACGAACTCGTCGCCGCCACAGTCGCGCGGACTGTCGTCCTTGTCGCGTGCTTGGATGATGAACGAAGTCGGAGCCTGCGCGAGACACAGACTGCTGACGGCAGCGAGCAGACATGGGCCGAACGCGAGCGTCTTCGGGGCTGCCGTGACCGAGTGGAACTTGAAAGGAGCCGCCACGTTCGTGAACATGCCGCCAGGCAGCGACACGCGCACCTCCGCGAGCAGCGCGCCGTACTTCTCGAAGCTCGGCGACGTCACCTGAAGCGTCGTGTCGTTCAACACCGCGCCTTGCACGTCGACGGCTCCCTTGGCCACCGCGAAGCGCACAGTCGCGGTGCCTCCGCCCGCGATTGGGAAGTTGTAGCCAAGGATCTTGAGCTTGGCGTTGCCCGTGATGGGGCCAGTGGCAGGCTCGACCTTAGCGATCGAGTACGGCGGACCGACGATCTCGCTGCCGTTCAGCACGCGCAGGTCGTTGAACCAGCGGTTGGCCCAGCCGCCGAAGAGCAGCAAGTGGTTGTTTGACCGGTCGAACACCAGCGCCGTGTCGGCGCGCGCCGGCGGCATCTCGCCCTTGACTGGAGGACTCGTCCACTGCATGGAGCCCGTGTCCAGCACCGACACCGTGTTGAGGTAAGCGCCTCCACCTCCCCCGCCGGCGTTGTTGCCGCCGTCAGCGAGGTCGCCGCAGTTTCCGCCGAACATGAATACCTTCCAGTACGGAACGGCGCTGACTGCCACGCACGAGTGGTTCCACGTCGGCGCGAGCGGCAGGTTCACGTCCAGCTGGGTCCACGTGCGAGCGTTCAAGTCGAACGCGAACATGTCCTGGAACTGGCGGAGGCTGTTCCATCCGCCCATGACGAGGAGCATCGACTCGCCGCTAGTTTCGCGCTCGATGAGGCATGCCTGGTGGCCCGACCGAGGCTCCGGTTTCTCTCCGCCGCCGTCGGCCGTCATCTCCTCCCATCGGAACGTCTGCAAGTCGAGCGCGTGCAGGTCATTGAAGTCCGTGCGGCCGAAGCCGTTGCCGCCGTAGCCACCGAAGACGACCATTTTACTTTCGCCCACAAGTGTCGCCGAGTGCGCGCCGCGGCTCTGCGGGAGGCCTTCCCAGATGCCGGACGTACTCGGCGCGCGCTTCTGCTCCCACACCTTATGCTCCGTGTGGAAGACCCAGACGTCGTTCAAGCGCTTCTCGGATGCGAAGCCGCCGAAGACGACGAGCAGCTTGCCGTACAGTACGGCAGAGTGTCGCCAGCGTGGAGGAGGCGCGGCGGTAGCGTCGTCGGAGCCAGCAGCGTCTCCCAACGGCACGATCCTTGTCCAAGTGTACGACCCTGTCAATGAGAATGAACGAGCCATGAGTGGACAAGGTCATTCCGAGCAAACAAATTGGGCATGAGGGACGGACGCACCACCCGCAACGTCGAGTCGATAGAGGTCATTGGTGGGGCCAGGGGGCGCCTTGTGGTCGCACCCGCCGAAGAGGAAGACGCTTGTCTCGTTCTCGCTGCTCTTGAGCGTGAACGTGTGGCCCGAGCGCTTGACCGGCACGTCGCCTGCCTGCTTCGGCGCCGCCCAGACCATCTCGGGCTCGCAGCCAAAGCCAACCGGCTAGCTCACAAACGACTTGGTCAGAGAGATGCTGCCTGCAGCTATCCTAGAGGAGCATTCGATGGCACGTGCACTTACCATGGTGGCGCGCGGATCCGGCGGTCACGCCCTCTAGTATCTAAGCTGGCACGCGGAGAGGCTTCTCTACACGATGAGGGTGACAGCAGCAGCGCCTGGTGCACCGCGCTGCAGTCGCTTGAACACCGACCGCGTCCTTCGCCGCCGCTACGAACCAATGCAGGCTCACCAGCCGTGGATCCTCTCCTGGCTTGTGCTAACTGTGGATGTGAGGCGAGGAACCTCTTTGGTCGAGCAGCGGGTGTAGCCGACAGGCTCCCAGGGCGACGGATTGCATTTCGAAGGGGTGCCCAGGCAAACAGTCGCGGCTGCTCATTGAAACTGGCCCCGCTCCGAAGCGACGCCAGCACCAAAGCGGCTCGAGCTCAGCGCGTCACTGAGCCCGCCGCTTCAAGTCTGTGAGTGAAGACCATCATCCATCAGTGCCGAATTCGACTGCCCGAGTGATCATCAGCACGAATTCATCCAACTTGTACCTGTGCGCTCGAAGTCCGCGGCCGCACTGCTCCGGTGAGATCCGCAGGCATTCATCCACGCATGACTGACACGGAGAGATACTTCAAGGTACGCAAAAGACAAGTGCAGAGCGCAACAAACATCAACAACCCCGCACAGCGAGTTGTGGCGCACACGCGCGCGTTCTTTCGTCCGGCAAGTTGCCGTCGGCTACAGCCCAGGAGCCGCCACGAAGCCTGCGGTCTCTCTCGATCACACGCCGGGCTAAGGCGGTCGCAGGCCACTTCTCTAGTTGTTGAACTTGAAGAAGATGATGTCGCCGTCCTCGACCTGGAGTCATTGTGGAAGCGGTGGCGACATGAGTAAACCTGCTTCAATGACGCGTTCGGTGTGGCAATAATGAGCAGCTTGAGAGTGTCCACGTACCTCGTACTTCTTGCCCTGCTGCTTGAGCTTGCCGGCCTTCTTGACGGCTTCTTCGGAGCCAACTAGAGCACGAACCATCACAGCAAGAGATCAGTCAGTCACCGCTCGCCTCCATAGTGGTCTTCAGTCAAAGGGGTGAAGCGACGCCACATACGCTCCTTGAGGTCGGCGAACGCCTGGACCTCGGCCATGATGAAGCCCTTCTCAAAGTCCGTGTGGATGACGCCGGCGGCCTGCGGTGCCAGGCGGCCCTTGCGGATCGTCCAGCCGCGCACCTCGTCCTTGCCGGCCGTGAAGAAGTGGATGAGGCCGAGCGCGTGGTAGCCCATCTTGAGCACGCGGTTGAGGATCGACTTGTGGGTCGGATTGGCCTTCTGGTACTCGGCGAGCTGTCCGCCGGCGTCCAGGTCGAGCATCTCGAGCTCGAACTCGCAGCTGAGCGGCACGACCGGCTCGTTGCCGCCGCGCTCCTTGACGTACTCGGCGATCTTGGGCAGGTACTTGTTGCCCTTGCGCAGGTAGTCGCGCTTGCTCACGTTGACGAGGTAGACGACGGGCTTGGCCGTGAGCAGCTGCAGCTGGTTGAGCACCTCGACCTCGAACGAGTTCCAGTTGCCGAACGACACGTCCTTGCCGGCCTCAAGCCACTCCTTGGTGCGGATGAGCGCCTCGTACTCCATCTTCTTCTCCTTGCCGCCCAGGTTGCGCTCCACGTTCTTCTTCATGCCCTCGGCCGCCTTGGTCACGCGGTCCAGGTCCTTGAGGCGCAGCTCCTCCTGGATGATCTGGATGTCGCGGACCGGGTCCACGCTGCCCTCGACGTGCGTCACCTCAGTAGAATCGAAGCCGCGCACCATGTGGTAGATGGCGTCCACGGCCTGGATGTGCGACAGGAACGCGTTGCCTAGCCCGGCGCCCTCGGACGCGCCGCGCACGAGCCCGGCAATGTCCGTGATGGTCATCACAGGCGGCACCCTGTCGTCGTATCAACAAGCGCCATAGGCACGAACGATCAGTCAGAAGTCGGGGCGAGCGAGGGCTTCGAGGGGGGAGAAGACGCACACGCTGGCGGGCTGGTACTTGTCGACGAGCCAGTTGAATCGCTGGTCTGGCAGCGGCACGACGGCCTCGTTGGGCTCGATCGTGCAGAAGGGGAAGTTCTCGGCCGGGATGTTGAGCTTCGACATGCAGTTGAAGAAGGTGCTCTTGCCCACGTTGGGCACGCCCACGATGCCGATCTTGACGTTGTTGCCCGGGCGGCCCAGGTACACGCGCGGCGTCTGCGTGCGCCGGTTTCGAGACGCAAACAACGCCGTCAGAGCGGGTCACGACTGGAGATGCAGCGAGCCACATGCACACAACGGCAGTCAGGTCGGGGGAGCGCTCTACGCACCTCATCAGTCTTCTTCTTCGGCGGCATGGCGGTGGAGGTGGCGGTGCGTGACTTTCTCGCTCTGCGTTTCGCGTTTGGATATGACCAGCAAGACGAAGTGAAAACGAATGGGAGCCACCGGTGAAGGCCACACCATTTTGTACACAAATACCGAAATACCGGTTTGGCAGAGTGAACCCGGAATTGGCAATTGACTCGTTCATTTTCCAACAAGAAATCCTGGTCCGCTGATGCGATAAATCATGGTGGTGTTGTATTTGGAGTAGGTACAGTACTCCACATAATCAAAATGTTGCTGGATATTGGGACGAAATTGCTGTATTTGGTCTGGGTACGCAATGTGTAAAATAAAAATCAGTTACTTACTTACTTACTTACTTACTTACTTACTTACCAGTGCAACGCCGCAGGAAAAGGTTCGGCAGCGGCGGCGCCTCTGGCATCGCCGCAGGCGGGATCTTCTTTACATCGTGTCGAACCTCTGGAGCGGCGGTGCTCGAAGCAATGCGCACAATGTTGAGATATCAAGGCCAAGCTCGTCGCGACTCTAAACGAGAAGGAGACATCTGGTCTCGCAGCTCTCAAAAAGGCGCTCGTGCCAACGCCCAGCTCGCGCCGCGCTCCCGCGAAATAGCCGAGCAGAAGCTGCAGGCGCAGCGCGCTGGCGATGTGCTCGACAAGCGACTGGGAATCCCGTTGCTGCCCAAAGTGCTGGAGCAGGAGCAACTGGAGCAGCAGGACGCATCCGACGACGGCGACAGCTGCAACCTCAAGCTCGGCTGGCTGCTCAACCTTCGCGTGCACGCTGCCCGAGCCGACCGAGGGCAAGTTCGAGGTGAGCGCCGTGGAGCTGTACTTCCTGCAGCAAGACGGCCGCGCGCTCAAGACGCGCGACATCATGCGCCATACCTGTACGTGCGTCCCGTATCGAGCCGCCGCGCGCCAGAGGTAGCCGCCTACTGCCTGCGCCGGTTTGAGGGACTGTCCAAGCTGCACGAGTTCGACTTGCCGTAGGCCATGCGCATGGCCATCGACCTGAACCTGAGCGTCAGCGCGTGGTACCACGTGCGGATCGACCCTGCGGCGTCGTACAGTACTTGCCGTCCGACATCACGCGGCTCGCGGGCATGGTGAACAAGGCCGAGCTGGTCGTGTGCGCATTCGACATTGAGACGACCAAGGTGGCGCTCAAGTTCCCGGACGCGACAGTAGGTCTACGTGGTGTCGTGCATGATCGACCGGCAGGGGTACCTGATCGTGAACCGCGACTTCGTGTCCGAGGCCGTGTTTGGCTTCGAATACACGCCCAAGGAGGCCTGCCGTGGGTCGCCGGACGATCGCGTGCTGCTGCGCCGCTTCCTGGACCACATGGCCGAGTACCGCGGCCGGGGCAGCGTCCACATGGAGGCCTTCTGCTGGGTCAGGCGCGACTCGTACATGCCGCTGGGCAGCCAGGGACTCTAGGCCGTGACCATATACAAGCTCGTGTACGACCCGGTCAATGTGGACGCCAAGGAAATGCTTCCGCTGGCGCGCGACGAGCCGCTCAAGATGATCTCGTACTCGGTCTTGAACGCCGTGGCCACCTTTTAC
Source organism: Phytopythium montanum (assembly GCA_023338065.1). Classification (NCBI taxonomy): domain Eukaryota; phylum Oomycota; class Peronosporomycetes; order Pythiales; family Pythiaceae; genus Phytopythium; species Phytopythium montanum. The sequence continues at coordinate 126,892 of JAADXY010000002.1, forward strand.
CTGTACGACAAGTACGTGCATCTCTTCCTTCGTCTTCTCGCTGGGAGTCGAGGACGTGCTGGCTGCGCAAGGCCGTGTTCGGCATGCTGCCCAAGAACCGCGTGCACTAGCTGCTAGGACCAGAAGCTCAAGATCTTCATGGACGACAAGCACGACTTTGTCGAACAGGTTGGCGAAGGCCCCGTCATCCTGTAAGGCGGCTGTAGCGGTGGCAGCGTTGGCAGCGTTGGCAGCGTTGGCAGCGTTGGCACAGTTGACTGCGATCGCTTGATCGCCCTCTGGAGCGCGCAGCCCCGCTTGGCGGCCCAGATCCAGTGGCCCGTGCATCCCGCGAGCGATCGCCGTCCCGCCACTGATCAAGATGCCAGCACGGCGAGCTGGCCAGATCTCGCACTCCTACATTATGGTGGTCATAGATCGAGCTGGGAGCGGATCGCTCATCATGGCCAAACCACCAGACCAGGTCAATGGCGAGCCTGGACATCGACTGACCCAGGGCCGTAGCAACAACAAGTGTGACGCCAACGATCCTGAACGTGTCCGTGGAGCACCACTTGATGCTAAAACTAGGGCAGTGGACTTGCAACAGCACGCGCAGGCCAAATACCCAGTACAGATGCATTTCCCTTGCTGCAGCCGCCGTTCCGATGTGTCCTCAGTCAGCATTCGATGGCAGGACCCTGCAGCAATTGGACAAGCCGGTTGTCGAGCGTTTAGAAACGTGCGGCTTCTAAAGCGCCGCAGCCTGCGTCGTGCCGGGCGAGCGGCCGTTCTGCGCGAGCTTGACCTGGTCGGCGAGCTTGTCCATTGCTGCAGTGGCACAGCACACACAACGGCAATGGTCAGCTCCAGTCAACAGTCAACAGTCAACAGTCAAGAAGCTGAGGACGCACCTCGCTTCTTGTTGGCGGCGGCGACGCCGAGCGCGATGAAGACGGCCAGCATGACGGCCAGGAAGACGCCGACGCCCACAAAGATGGCCTTGGGGGCCGACGCCGAGCTCGCGAGCGAGCTGCATGACGTAATATCCTTGACGCTGCAGTCCGTGCCCGTGTAGCACGTCTTGCAGTTGCACGACATGGTGCCGTTGACTGACGTGCACTGGCCGTTGTCGCTGCAGTCCGACGAGCTCTCGCACGTGCCGCCGCCCGCCTCGACCTCGTACGTGCCGCCGCACAGGTCCTCCTGGGTCGTTGTCATGGCGGACGAGACCGACACGTCGCACGTCGAGCCGTCGTCCGAGCAAATGGCGCCTTCGCGGCTCGAGCACGTCCACGAGTCCGAGTCAATGACCTTGATGGCGTCCGACGAGCAGCTCTTGAGGATCCAGCCGCTCTCGGTCGCGCGCGTGTTCGTCGACTGCGTCTTGGTCGCCAGGGTCGGCGCCCACGTGCACTTGGTGCTGTCCGTCCACTCGGCCGGGTCCGAGTAGCCAGAGTACTTGCTGAACATGGACTTGAGGTTCGTATAGTCCGCCGACGGCTCCGAGCTGACCGTCGACAAGATGTCCGTCGAGCCGCCTGCACCACCACATCAAGTGCTGGTTAGCTCATACTGATCCCACCATAACAGTCGACGATAGGAGGAGAGCAGACGCACCGGTGAACATGGGGAACTTGGAGTCCGTGCCGAGCTTGGCCTCGCCGTACGAGTACGCCAAGCCGCCCGACCAGACCTCTGAGAAGTCCTCCGTCTTGGCCGGCTCCTCATACAAGTAGGGCACCATGCCCCAGTCGCGGACGGTCGAGTCCGTCTTGCAGCCGTACTCGCCAAAGGCGACGACGATCGGGATGCCCTTGGCCATGTTGATGTACCGCTGGTAGGCCTCCGTGAAGGACGATTCCGGGCACCAGCGGTACTCGTTGATCAGGTATATGTCGATGCTCTTCTGCATCATGCCGTCCTTCATCGAGTCGCCGCACAGCAGGCCCTGCACCTTGAGCACGTGGTAGTCGTCGGCGTTCGTGATCTCCGTGCCGTAGCTGCTGTCCGCGGCCGCGTAGGCGAGCGGCAGGATGCGCATCTTCTTGCCGTTCACCGTCATCCAGTTCTTCAGGTCCGACACGTACGCCTTGACGCACGAGGCCGCCGTCAGGTCGATCTGCATGATCTCGTTCGCCACCACAATGCCCAGCGTGTTGTCGTACTGCGCAAAGTTCTTGGCGATCTGTAGGCGTCGGCAAGCCATCCACACGTCAGTTCTCCCCTCCATTAGGCATACAAACAGGCAGAGAGAGACACGTACGGTCTTGCCGTACTCGAGCAGGAGCGCAGGGTAGCACGTTGAGCCAGACGCGGACTCACTGCCCGAGCCGCCGCCCTCGCACGAGAGCTTCTTGGTGATCGTCGAGTAGCGGTACTTGCCATAGTACTCGTCGTTGTCCGGCGACGCCGGCACGAGGATGTAGACGCCGAGCGCGGCCATGTCCGTCATGAAGTTCTTGTACGAGTAGTCCGGGTTGACGTTGTACAGGCGCAGCGTGTTGTAGTCGAGCCCCGCGAGCGTCTCGGCGATCACGTCCTTCGTGAACTTGTCGTAGTAGTCGTCGCTCACCGCGTACTCGTACGTCATCCCCTTGATGAAGAAGCGCTCGCCAGAGTTGGAATTGTACATCTTGTTGCCGCGCACCATGACGACGCCGTCCACCGTGGCCGACGTCGCCGCCCGCGCCGCCGGCAGCGCCGCTACCGCCACTACAAGCGCGGCCGCCAGCATCGTCCGCATCCGCATCGCTATTCGCCTCCTAAAAACGCCCCTGAGCCGCTCTCGACGCGGGGAAACGCGTCTGCGGGTCTGAAGGCTGGTCGCGCGTCCGAACAGTGAGTGCGCAGGTGTCCGCGCGCGTCTCGCTCGTCCCTGGAAGCGCCGCCGTTCCCGACTGATCGGCCGATCGATCGACTCCCGACTGATCTCCTCTGTTCGAAGCCCGAAAGTGTTTTGTATCGGATTCCAAACAGCAGCAGCGGTTTCCTCGAAAGCCCCTGTGATAGGAAGGAAGGATAGCCCGAGCCCTACATCCCGCTGAACAGTAACTCGAATAGAGCGCCCCTCCATGTGGATTTTCGGCTGCGAGCATCCACTGTGGGAAATATCTTGCGTTTTGTATGCTTCTCCCAACTCACGTGCCCACAAAGCGAACCCATGTCGGTTGGTCTTGGTCTCCAGGTCGAGCGACTGGATTGAAAGCCATCCAAAGGTGCTGCTGCTGCGTGTAAATGGCCGTGAGAAGGAAGCACTCGCTGTCCGTTGAGAATCCGCTGGTGGATTCTCTGCGTGTTATCTAGTGGCAACGGAATGGTCATCACTCTCGATGGTCTGTCTGTTGGCTGGGACACGAGCCTAGTTGACTCGGCGCTCGCAGAAGCGGCGGATGCGCGTGTAGGCGTCCTCGAGCACCTCGCGGGGCGCGGCGAACACGATGCGGAAGTAGTTGGGCGTGCCGAAGCACTGCCCGGGCAGCACGAAGACGCTCTCCTCGTCCAGCAGCTTCTGCGTCATGGCCAGGTCGTCCTCGACGTTCGCCAGGACGCTCGTGTCGATCTTGACCTGCCACGAAAGCGTCAGTGCATTCAATGGATGGCAGCGAGCGGGTGGGTGACTGGACGACGTACCATGGCGTACATGGCTCCCTGCGGGACGGTGACCTCGAGTCCTCGAACACCCTGCAAGGACTCGACAGTGAACTTGGCGTTCTCCTCTAGGGTGGAGTAGTACGCGTCCTTGAACGTCGACAGCGCTTGCGCCTCGGCGCTGCCCGGAACGGGAGTCAGCAGGTCCGGAATGGCGCTCTGCTCGCATAACAAGTGGAGCAGCGTTTGAGTCATCGCAAACCCTGAAGCGCTTGACTGCGGCGTGCATCTCACCTGGACGAGCGAGTTGGCGCCGAGCGTCAGCTGCGACAGCTTGAAGTACGCCGTCCGCACGTCTTCCAGGGCCCCGTCGCGGTCGTGGACAGTGATCCAGCCGACGCGCCAGCCCGGGATCAAGAACTGCTTGGCGAGGCCGCCGACGGCGATCACCGGGACCGTCTTGGTCAGCGTCGCCATGGGGAGGAACACGTTGCCACGGAACACCATGTCGCCGTAGATCTCGTCCTGTGTTTGTGGGTGGAAGGACTGGGTAAGACTGTGGTGCCTCGAGCCTAGCATTGTCAGCAGGAAGCACGGACCGCGATGATCGGGATCTTGTTGCGCTCGGCGAGCTCGAGGATGCGCTGGAGGTGAGGCTGTGTCCATGTTTGAGCATCAGACCCGATTCGTCGGTGCAGCCACGATGGTATGTATACCTTGGAGTAGACGCTCCCGCACGGGTTGGACGGGTTGTTGACCAGGATGGCGCGCGTGTTGTCATCGATCAGCGACTGCACGTGGTCGAGATCCGCTTCCCACTGTTGCTCCGGCTATGTGGAGTCAAACGTCAGCAAAATGGTGCTTGGCAATGGAAAGCAAACACAAAGTCGTCATGGAGAACAACAACCTACCAGCAAGTTGTAGAACCTGCACTCGATGCGGTGCGCCTCGCAGATGACCTGGTAGAGCGGGAAGCCGGGCCTCGGCAGCAATATGTTGTCCCCCGGGTTCAAGAGCCCGTTGAGCGCGATCTCAATGGCTCCGGAGCACCCGCTCGCAATGATGACGTCCTAGAACCCGACAGCCGATACAACTTGAGAGGAGCGAACCTCGTTGACGGCACAGTATCAACGGGACACGCACCTCCTTTGTCAGCGGAGCGCGCGGGTTGCCGTACCGCTGGGCGATGGCCTCGCGCGCCAGCTCCGACCCAGCCGAGTGGATGTAGCCATTGTGCTTGAGCGACCTGTAGCCATCCAACGGATGAGACTGAAGCCATTGCGATACCGACCAATGCATATCTCTTGTCGTACCGCGTGTGGCGAACAATAGCACTCGTGAGCACGTCCGGGCAGGCAAGGTTGCCGAACACTGTCGGGTCGCCTGCAAGGTCCAACCAGTGTGAGTTGGCGTCTGAGTGTGGCTGTGGACTTGCAACGCAATGGCAACCCACCCAGTGACAGCGGGATGAGGCTCTTGTCCGAGTTGGCGGGCGGCTTGATGTTGTCCACGATCTTGCGGATGGGGTTCGAGCAGCGTCGAGAGAAGTCGGACGCCTGGATGCGCCAGCGCTTCTGCTGCTTGAGCTTGCCGAGTCTCTCGAGCGAGGCTGGGTCCACGTCGTCGACGGCCATGCGCTTGGCCATGGCTGCTTTTCGCTGTCAAGTTCCTGCTGCAAAGGGCTGCGCCTGGACTTGCCTTGTCGAGTCGGGGAATGTCAGGAAGGATACCGCTGTCAGCGGCGAGCGGTTGTGTGCCGGTGCTGCATTGCCTCCGGACCAAAATACACGGACATACAAACTCCAAGAAGTGCAGGCAGCTTCATCCCGCTCCAGACTCGTGTGCAGGCGACACAATCGCGCTGATTAGACGCCGTGAAGCTTCAAGCGAGCAAGAAGGAGGATGGGAGTGCTCTGGCCAGCACATGACCATGACATGACATGGGCGGCATTGAAGCAAGGCGACGCAAAACGGCTGCGGCTTTTGGCGCATTGTGAACCTTCCGAGGCTCTGCGACATGGTGCACACGTGTCCTCCAATCATCGCGTCGTCAACAGCCTGCTTGAACTGATATGATGGAATTACTTTTTGCTTCCACAGACTTCAAATGTGATATCAAACAGCGTTCTCAACACCTTTGATTTCTAATACCCTGTTCAAAACGATAGATGCACCGGCAGCTACAGCCAGTGGCTGGGTCGTGGCGAAGCGCATTGTAGGTCAAGCGAACCGCGAGCGGCGCGCGGCAGGCGGAGAACGCCAGGAAATGAGCGACGGGAGCGTGGCTGCGGCCGCGGAGGCTGCCAAGACGAAGGCCCCGCCTGGCCACCCTGTCCGGGAATGGATTGACACACTCCTGCAGGCTGCCGTGATCGCCAAGGACAAGCAGCAGGAGGAGCAGGAACAGCAGGACCAGGAGCAGCAGCGGCAGGAGCAGCAGGGAGCCAACAGCAGCGCAGCGGATGAAAACGGGAGCAGTGGCAACAAGGACGCCTCGACCGGTCCTCGCACCGCCACGACAGAGGCACAGAGCGAGCGAGCGCTTGCTGACAAGTCGCCGCCGTCTCCAGAACAACAGGCAAGCGCGGTGGACACGGGCTTGGATCCAAGCGACGTAGAGACCCAGACGAAGCGGTACCGCCGCCGGCGATGCGAGGTGCCGGGCTGCGCCAAGTTTGCGCGCTTCAACAATGCCTGCTCGGGCCACGGGGGCCGGCGCCTGTGCTCTGCGGACGGCTGCGAGCGCGTGGCCCAGTTCGGCCACAAGTGCAGCGCGCACGGCGGGATCAAGTTCTGCGCCGTCGAGGGCTGCAAGCGCGCCGTGCAGTCGCGCGGGTGCTGCAAGACGCACGGCGGGGGCGTCCGCTGCCAGTTCGAGGGCTGCGACAAGGGGGCGATCTCCAAGGGCCACTGCCGCGCGCACGGCGGCGGGACCCGCTGTGCTGCGCCAGAGTGCGCCAAGTGGGCCCAGCGTCGCGGATTCTGTGTGCGGCACTCCAAGGCGCCAGGCGACACCAAGGTCAAAGACAGGAGTTCTCCTCAACAACAACAGCAGCCGCAGGCGTGAGGCGCAGCTCGACAGTCGGTCCAGCATTAAGGGGCAATGGCATTGCCGCAATGCTACCATGTATACCCACGCTAAGCGGTGGTCATTTCTCGACGTCCAGACCACGGATTTACATTTTTGAAAAATAGCACGGATTCCCTATTATTTCGTTATGTTACACGCATTTTAGTGCATGTAACATCATTTTGAACATTGGTTTGCGTCACACCAATTATTTGCAAAGCATTTCAGGGTTTTTTTTTCGCCAACCTGCCATGCTCCTGATACATGGCAACTCGCCGTCGTTCGTGTGTGGTTTCGCGGCGCTCTGCGTGCGTCCCGACCGCCTCGACGCCTTCCACCCGGCCCGCATCCACGAGCTGGCATCGCTCACGGCTCATCGCGACACAGGTTCGGTCGCAGCACTTCCCTTGCACTGTAGTATCCGTGGCACAAGAAGTGGTGACGGATCTACAGTGGTGGACATTGCGTGCAAGGACCGCGGAAGCAAGTGCTACCAAGGCGATGAGGCGGCTCGACAAGGCGTAGAGCTCAAGTTCGGAGACTTCGTGGCCTTCTACCAGGCGAGCTTCCTCGATCAGCCGCACTGGCTGCGAGATGTGGCCGAGCTCGAGTTCTACCTGTGCCAATGTCCCGTGGCGGTCCTCAAGCCCGACGCCACGTGCTCGATGCCCAGTCTGCCCCGAGTCATGGACGATCTGCTCGTGTGCGTCTCTGTCCATGTAGTAGTAGATGCTCGGTGGCGCTTCAAGCCAGCTAATCCTCTGGTGGTAGTGCAGCCCAGAGTGCCTCGCCGGGCTCCCGCTGAGCCAGGTCAACCTGTGGGTGAGCACGCTCGCGGCGCGCACGGGGCTGCACTATGACGCGTACCAGAACGTCCTCGTCGTGTTGTATGGGCGGAAAGTGGTGACGCTCTACCCTCCGTCTGCGTCCACGAGCCTGTACCCCTTCCCAGTGTACACCAAGTCGGCCAACCACAGCCAGGTGAGCGTCTCCAACCCAGACGCGGACCGTCATCCACGCTTTGGCGAGGCAAAACCGCTGCAATTCTCCGTGGCAGCTGGAGGTGCGGTGATGCTGGGTCTGTGGCTTAGCGACTTGTAGTTCCAGACTGACAGTCGATCGCGGTGCAGATGCCTTGTTCATCCCAGAGGGCTGGTGGCACCAAGTCGACTCGGACGCGTTCACCATCGCGATCAACTACTGGTGGGACGGAACGCGTGCTCAGCTGACGAGCGACCCCCGCATGACCCCGTACTTCGGGCGAGTCATCATGCAAGAGCTGATCAAACAAGAGTCGGAGGCGGTCCTGAAAGAGCTGCGTGCGTCTTCCAAGGCTAGCTGTCGACTTGACGACGCGGACGTCAGCACCATAACATCCAAGATGGCCGCAGCAACCAGTCAGACACTGCGCGAGGCTCTACTCCTCACTCTAGAGGACGTGTCAAGACAGAGAGAGCTGCAACTGCACCTCGCGACGATACACCAGGACGGCTGGCATGTGCTGCTGCGAGACGCAAGCGTGGAGCTCGCCGCCGTGCTGACTGCGTTCTGGGACGCCACCGTCGGCGACGGCGACTTCCAGTCGGTCATCTTTGCCGCATTGGGGGACGAAGAAGCGTCGATCAAGCTGAGTCTGCTCTCCAAGCGCGACGCGTTCCAGCGCGCCATGAGCTTGAAGGTTTGCCAGTCCATGTTTGGTTTGGCATCCAGTGAATGAGGCGAGCCAGAGTTGAAAATTCAAAGCTGGTGTGGTATTTCTCGCGCATTATCGTAAAGCTAGCCATTCTCGACCGCGCTGGCGCGTCTGGCAGCGTCCCTCGTCAGAGTCTTGCGCCTTGGTGCGACCTTGGTGCTTGCTAGATGGCATAAATACAAGATGAGGCTCGCCCGTGCCGGTCGCCGCCACCACTCGCCCTCATAGTCATGTACACTACCCGCCCGTCTTGGACCTGGTGCCGCTCGCTGCTGCTCCTCCCCACTACTGGATCGAGCACCCGAGCCACGACTCGTTCGTCTCGTCGACGACCACGTCCACCATGCCCCGCCCAAGGTTCTTCATGGCCGACGCAATGTGCGAGACAAAGTACGGCTGCCAGGCGTGGCCGTACATGAACCGCGCCGTGAACGGCAGCTCGTCCCGGTAGGCGCGCGCCACCTTGTCTCCTCCCCACACGCGGCTGCGCTCGACGATCCACGGGATGACGACGCGCTTGGGGCGGCTGTGCCGGATGACGCGCGGCATGACGAACCGCTGGAACGTCTGCTCCGTGAAGCTCTCGCCGATGGCGGGCTTGAGCGTCTCCTCCTCGAGCGTCAGGACGTTGAACAGCAAGAAGTTGAGCCGCCGAATGTCGCCTTGCAGCGTCTGCAGGTGCTCTTGCCACGACCGGTCGGACGACGCCACCGACACGAGCTTGGCCTCCTGGCCCATAATGTCGTCGAGCAGCACGAAGATCGACTCGTAGCAGGCCGCGATCTCGCGCTTGTCGGTGAACTTCACGGCGACGAGCGGCAGCAGCACCGCCGTCTTGACGTGGTGCTGGTTGCGCACAAACTCGACAAAGTGCTCCTTGAACCAGTGGAAGAACTCGCGCACGTCCCAGTCCACGTCCGCCTCCTGGCTGCGCGCCAGGAACCGGTCGATCACGAACAGCGCGTGGCGCACGGGCTCGTGCAGGCCCAGCAGGAACTGCGCGTTCCAGCTCATGTCGACCACCTCGTGCTTGGCCAGCACGGTCGAGAAGACGACGCGCTCGCCCACGTACTGCGGGCCCGAGACCGGCACGCTGGCGGACCGTGAGAGGTTCTCCTCCGACAGTTGGCTCTGCAGGAACGTCACGCGCTTGCTGCCGGTCGTGCGCGGCGCCTCGCTCTGCGTGTGCTTGGCGTACGACAGCACGCTGCGCGGGTTCCAGGTGCCAGCAGTGTAGCCCGCATCGTCGTCCTCGTCTTCTTCGCTCTCGTGCTCCGAGATGACGACCGACACGTCGCTGAACTGCCCACGCGGCGGCTGCAGCGAGGCGGCGGCGCGGCTCGAGAGGACGACCGACGCGTACGCCGAGCCGGCCGACGAATGCGGCGGTAGTGGCGGCCGCTGGAACGTCTTGCCGGCCGCGACCGACTCGGGGGACGCCCACAGGTTGACGAGCGCCTCGCCCTCGGGTCCCTCATACCCGTCCTTGTAGTCGATCGTCGTGAGCACGTAGGCGACCTGGCTGATGTCGACGTAGCACGGCGCGGCGGGCGGCGTGTGCTCGCCCGAGCCAGCCTCAGGCGCGCCGGCCTCGGGCTCCACGGCCCAAATGTTGGCGTAGAAGGCGCTGTCGTCGGCGGGAGCGCGGCGCCGCGCGCGCGCCTGGTGCTTCTTGGCGGCCATCGAGAGCCTGCTCTTCTCCAGCGGCTTGCGCGCCTTCGTCATAAACGTGTTGCGCACTGGCGCGTCGCGCAGCGGCTCGTCGGAGGTGCTGGGTGGCTCCATGGCGGGCGACTCTCTCGGCTGCGGCATCTGTCAAGGGCACTCACTCCGTGGGGCGAGGGGAGCAGCGCGGATGGACGAATGGGGTCAGGTGAGGGACGAGGGCTTCCGTCAGTCTGTTCAAGCCGTCTGTCGATGAAACCGGATGGTTCGGACGGCGCGCGTTGCCAAGTGACGGCGCCAAGTGAACGGCGCGGCGAGTCCCACGGCTGATTGAACGCGACGCGCAGCAGCTGGCGCGCATGTTTCACGGTGGAAGCCATGGTGGAAGCCATTGCATGCGGCAGAGGCGGCGAGAGTCGAGGGTTCTCTGGTGATCCACAGGCAGGACGGAGGCGGGGCGACCAGCAGACTGATGGTCGCCGCTTTCCAGTGTCGCTATCCAGTGTGAGGGAATGCACGCGGAAGAGCCAAAAGAGGTCAGCATGGAAGAGGCTGCAGGTGAAGTCGAACCGGGTCCATGCCCATCAAGAGGCGCTGGTTCAACACGAACAGGCGGGGTTGTGATTGGCTAGAAGGAGATTTTTAGAATTTTAGACTTTTAGAGTTTTTCGACTGAACCCCCACAACATTATACGTGAATCGCCGAAATGCGGCAGAGCAGAAGCAGACAAAGCACATTTGAAAAGAAGCCAACCAACCTGCGTGGCCTTTTCTGCAGCCAGATCAGACGTCGAGAATGCCATATTACAGGTTCAACCGGCAACGCCTTGGGCTTCAATGGGGATGACAGCGGTCGAAACAACCAGCGCTTCCTTCCCACGGCGTGACCCAGTGCTAGAGGATAAAGCATGACGCGTCCTGCTCAGGGCATCCAGATAAGAATTGATTGGCGCTGGTGTTGGGCACCAGCATGTTGGCGCTCGCGTCTGTTGACGCCCTTTCGCCGCGCAAAGATCGCCGCGCGAGCCGTTGGTGCTGGACGCGACCCTTCCAAGACTGACCGCCCCCTCGGCCGCCCGTCGTCGTGACTCCTGCCTGCCCGACTGGCGCTTGGCGGCGTTTACTTCTCGGCGCGCGGGGTGGAGGCGCCATCCCTCGCCATTGAGAAAGGACCGTCGTCGACGCAGGCGGGCTCAACGCTTCGTCATCGACTAGAAGGAGCACAGGAGCAGCAAGCGGAGAGAACGAAAGGCATCAGGAGGGTTCTAACGTCAGAGCCAGCGGGATGGGGCAGCAGGCGTCGCTTCCGAGCGGTCCGGGGGGCGGGGACCGCCGTCGCCGCCTGGCTCCGTTGCCGCCGAGCTACGTGCCGCTGTGCGACGTAATCAAGGCAGGCGACCCGGCGGCGGCGGCCACGGCGACCAGCAGCGACGACATCAAGGACGCCATGAGCAAGATCCTGGAGTTCGGTGCGGCCCTGGCCAACCTACCGAAAGGCAAGTGGATGCGTGAGGAACGGCGAGGTGTTTAAGGCCATCTCTGACGTGTCGCTTCTCATGTCCTCGATACAGCAAGTGAAGTGTCGGGGATGCTGCCGATGCGAAGCCCCGAGCAGGAGATGCAGGGCCTCGTGAGCTCGGCGGACTCGGCGGACGAGCTGTTCCAGTACATCTCGAGCCTGGTCGCCGCCCCTGCCGAGGGCTCGGCCCGCAACAGCAGCAGCAGTCTCGTGGACGCCGGACGCCGTGATGTGCTGGACGGGACCGCTCCTGGATTGTTCGAAGTGCGCGTCGCGAGCTACGTCAAGAAGCTGCAAGTGCTGTACCAGATCGTCAAGAAGGAGAACCACCGCCACGAGCAGCGCGTCCTGGCAGTGCATGCGATCGCGGCCTCATCCCGGACGGTCGCGCCGCCGCCGCTGCCTCTGCCGACTCAGAACTGCCTGTCGATGGGCTGGGATCTCGTGGTTCTGCTGCTGCGAGCGACGAGAAAGGAGAACCCGGAGCAGTACCTCGGCGCACTTCGGATGATCAAGGACAGTCTTCGCGCTCTCAAGCCCACGACGTACGCTGACAGCATGTACCTGGCCCCGTCGGCAGCGGCAGCCTTCAACCTACTGAGCGACACGCTTGGAGAGCTTGCTTCGCCTTGCTCAGACAGTACGCTGGGCTGCCACACGCAGGAGGACATCATTGGAGCAAGCACTATCGAGGCGCTTGGTGAGGTTGCGCTCGCCAGAGGCTCCTTGCCGACGCTGCTGTTTGTCGTACACTGGCTGATGGAGCAGGCACCACAAGCCAGCGTCAACATGGACGTGTCCGTGTCGAAGCTCGCCGCGCTGAAGGAGCAGCCGTTCTACGGGCGGTGTGAAGCCTCCGGTGAGTTGTACTGCTGCGGGCAGAACTCGTACGGCGAACTTGGCATCGGCGATGACATCGAACGCCACCAGCTCACGAGCGTCGGGCTTTGCGGCTGGGACGACGTCCGTCAAGTCGTGAGCGGCAACGAGATCTTGGCCATCCTCACAAACGACGGAGTCGTGCTCACGTGTGGACTAAACAAGAGCGGCCAGTGCGGACACGGCCACTTTGACGAGCGCGTCATGCTGCTGCGTCCGGTGGCGGCCTTGCGGTCTCAAAAGATCAAGTTCATCGCCGCGAGCAACGGGTGCGAGCACATGGTGGCACTCACAGAGACCGGGCTCGCGTATTCCTGGGGATACAACGACCGTGGACAGCTCGGACACGAGAACCTGACGACGAAGATCCACCTTCCCAAGCTGATCGAGTCGATGAAGGACAAAAAGCTCGGGTTCGCGGCCGTGAGCTACCACCACAGTGCGCTTGTCACGGACAAGGGCGAGCTGTACACGTTCGGAATGAACGATTGTGGCCAGCTCGGGTTGGACCACACCCAGCACCAATCGACCCCGCAGTTTGTCAAGAGTTTGGAGAGCCACGAAGTCACCATGGTCAGCTGCGGACTCTACCACACGATCATCTGCACAGCGTCAGGCGAGGTGTTCTCCTGCGGCAAGAACGACTACGGCCAGCTTGGACTGGGCCACACCCGCCAAGTCAAGGCGCCTTCCGCTGTGAGCCTGTCGAATGAGATCGCCAGCTTCGTCGCGTGCGGCTACTACCACTCGATCGTGGTCACGACGAGCGGCCGCACGTTCTCGTTCGGGCGGAACGACTACGGCCAGCTCGGGATCGGCTCCAAGATCCACCAGAACGCCCCGAACATGGTGACGCTCTCCGCAACCACGCGCATGCTGCGATCGACGTGCGGATGCTACCACACGGTCCTGCTCTCGGAACAGGGCGGCGTGTACGTATTCGGACGGAACAACAAAGGCCAGTTGGGCAATCGCAGCAGCGCTGATTCGCTCCTACCGGTGCCACTCAAGGTCCGACCGGAGAAGAACTCCCGCCGATGCATTGACGTCGCCGCCGGGTTCTACACGACCTCGTTGATCGTCGAACGCAAACGCGAGAACGATGACGGTGAGGCCCAAGTGATGGACCAGACCATCATCGTCGCCGTGTGTGGTCGGGTGGACATTGACCGGTCCGGTGAGGTCGAAGGCTTGAGCAACTTTGGCTCGATCTCCACCACTGGCGTGTCGCTCTTCCACGGCAAGTGGTTCTACGAGGTGGAAGTGGTCTCGAGCGGGCTGATCCAGATCGGCTGGATTGACAGCTACTTCCAGGGGAGTTCCGACCAAGGCGAGGGCGTCGGCGATCATTCCCATTCGTGGTCGTACGACGGCAATCGCCAGCGCCGGTGGAACAGCGGGTCCTCGTCGTACGGAGAGAAGTGGAAGGCCGGCGACATCATTGGCTGTCTGCTGGACCTCACGACGAGCGAGATGACCTTCTTCAGGAACGGCATCAACCTCGGTGTCGCCTACTCGGGGTTCAAGTGCTCCATCTCCGACAAACGGTCGGGTTTGATGCCCGGCATCAGCCTTGAACGTGGCGAGATCATCCGCATCAACCTGGGACACCAGTCGTTTGCATACCCGCCGACTATCGTCCACGACTTTGACTGCGTGTCCCGCGCAGCCATGATGCCAGCTTCTTCAGCGCTGATCAAGTCTGTTGAGAACGTATCCGGCAGCGCCAGCAGTGTCCGCCCGCCACGTTTGCGAGGAGCCGCCACGATTGTGGTCCAGCAGAAGCTGTTTGTGATCGGTGGCGTCGCTGTCGACAACCTCGAAGCCGCAACGGACGCTGAGCCAAGCACTCATGTGTGGGTATACCACATGGACCAGAAGCGCTGGGAGCGCTGGAGCGACTTCCCGATCCCGATCCAAAACCACCAAGTTGTCGCGATTGATGACGACCACATACTGGTCATCGGAGGCGAGAACAAGAGCGCGACTTCGCGGCACATGGACCTGTACAAGTGCGCGACGAACAAAGGCGTCGATGGTTCTCTACCAACGTGGAGCCTCATCCAAGGTGCACTCGGTGCGGCGACGTCAATGCCTACACCACGAGCGTATCACACAGCATCGGCGATTAGAGTGCGTCTGGATGCCGTCGTCTTCATGTTTGGCGGCAAGTCAGCTGAGAACGAAGTCCTCGGAGACGCCTGGTACTTGTCCCTCGAAGACTACACGTGGTCGCGCCTGCCGAACTCGATCTCCCTCGATCCTGGCCCTCGCGTCGGCTGCTCCTCGACGGTGATCGGCGAGTGTGTCTACTTGTTTGGAGGCCAAGACAAGGACGACAAACTTCGCGCGGATCTGTGGCGCTACAACACATTCGATCGACTGTGGCACTTGTGTCACGACGACAACATCTGCGTCCAGAGAGAAGCAGTCGTGGAGATTTCTCCCTCCGAGCGCAGTGCCAGAGGCGAGTTCAACCCGTCGATGCCGGATCCACGCACGGACTACAGCATCTGCTCCGACATGAGCAGTGTGTGGGTTCTCGGTGGACTGAACAAGTCTGGGCAGCACTTGTGTGACCTGTGGTGCTACTCCACCACGTCACAGAAGTGGTCGCTTGTCGAGACGACATGGGCGGACGGCGTAGACGGATGTGCGTCGGCGTCGCTGTTTGTCGAGACTGGCGCAGTCACAGGGTTGGCTAGCGTTTGCCACAGCTCGCAAGTAGCAGGGGAAAGCAGCGCCATGCTCCTGGTTGGAAGCGATCTCGTGGTCAACGGAGCAGCGGTCAACACAATCGGGATGTACTCCATCTCTCCGGTCGACAGCATCCGATCGTACAACATCGACATGGCGAAGACGGTGACGACGACGGGCAAGGCGGCACATATCCTGAGCATTCTGAGATCGAAGTGCGAGGGCGAGCGCCGTCTTCAGACTTGTGCGCATCAAGCGCTCGACTCGGCCATCTGCATCCTGGCTCACCTCGACCGCCTTGCTGGCAACGACGCTCTTGGAGAAGACACTGACTCCATTCAGCTGTCTCGGTGCCTGCATCGCGAGCTGTGCGTCGACCCGAAGGAGAAGACATTCAACGCGTTGTTTGCACTGCTTCGGCTGGTCTCCGCGCGGTTCTTGGAGGCGAAGATCAACGAGGGCGAGTCGACAGCCTTCTTCGCTCAAGTGCTCTTCCCGCTACTGGCAACCCTTCGGTTGCTGAAGCTCAACTTCTTCGAGGTACGATGGCGATTGCCTTGCCATCCTTGACCACCACTGCGTACTAATCCAATCGTATGTGTATCAATGCCCAGCTGATCCGCAGTGGTGTCGATGCGACTACAATCGGCTTGTCAGGCTCCTCAGCAGAGCCCGGAGGGCTTCTGCATTCCATTCGAGAGTTGCTGTTCAACATCGTCCAGGACGAGAAGATGCCGGCTCTGTCGGCGGAGGCGCAGTGGTTCTACCATGCGGTGAAGCAAGAGGCGGCTGCAGTCATCTACCACGGGTTCTCGGTGCTGTTCCCATCGCTTCTGGACCGGCTCCAGGTAATGAACCAGCTCCTAGACATTCAGCAAGCGGACTGCGAGTCGCAGTCGACGGCCAAGAAGCTGCTCGTGCCAATGCTTGTCCCATGCTTTGCCTCGCCGAAGATGCTGTTCCAGCTGATGAACGACACGCCACGGCTGTTCTCGAGCGCTGAAGCGTCAACCTCAACTACCAGCACCATGAGTGCGTTCATGGGGACCCTCATGGACTCTTTGTGGCACAAGTCAAGAGAGATCATCCAAGTAGCTGTCGCCGACGACTCGACGCCCTTGTCATCGCGGCTGCAAGACCTCGAGTCGCTCGAGAAGAGCGACGAGTTCAAGTGTCTCAATGTGATGCTTCGTGCCGCGCTGTTCTGGTGCTCGGGTCCGACCGAACACGGATGGAAGATCGTGGGAGCGGCATGCTCGAAGCTCATTGAGTTCCTTCTGGAGCTCCTGACGACTCCTTCGACTGGTCAGTTGAGAAACAAGGGTGGAGTTCTTCTGCTTGCTCAGCACAGTCTTTCGGGAAGACTGCTGCCGTTCCTCCTGCTCAGCACCTTCTCACTGCCTGCTGTGCGCGGATCCATCTCGGTTCTCCTCGACAGCTTCTGGCCGACACTGGAGCGGCTGATCGCACGGATCCATCTCACACTGACAGCCGCCACCGAGTCCAAGACCACCTCACTTCTCAGTCAAGAGAGCCAACCACTATCCACCGGTCGTGTTGCTGAAGTGGACCGCTCCCTTGACGACGAGAAGGTCACGGTCACCAACGAGCTGCGGGTCAGTCTGTCACTTGAAGCGGGGGACTCTCTGACGTACGGGGCGGTCTTTGCGCGTATTTGGCGCGTCACGACTCGGGCGATGAGTTACCAGTCGTGGAAGGTGAAGGACTTGCCGTGCGGCTTTGAGCTTCGTCGCGTCATCATTCCAGCGGAGCTAGGGAAGCTCTTCGGAACCGACACGCTTGTCGTCAAGTACCAGCGCAAGAGCTCCGAGACGGACACAGTGTCTGATTACGACAGTGGCTCGGTGTGCTTCAAGCCGAGCCTCACGATTCTCTCCCAGCACATCAGCCCTGTTGTTTCGTCCGGCGTCGAGCTCAAAAGCAGCGAGGCTTCCTCTCCTGGGGCCTTTCAGTTCTCCGAGACAGCGAACTTCTTGAGGATGAGATCGATGGGAGGAGTGCCGATGGACAACTGCAAGATGTGGCTTCAAGACTTGCAGAACACCTTGGTGTGGGTTGGCAGCGCATACTCAGCGGCTCTAGTCGTAGGCGACGAAATGTCCAGTGACCTCGACGTTGACTCAAGATGGCGCAGCTCTCCTTTGTTCAAAGGCGGCTTAGAAGAAGCCTCGAGCGACAGCAAGAGCGAGCGGAACGACACTCTTGTGCAGCAGATCATCGACAACATCGGGGCGGGCAAGAAGCTCCTTGACAGAGTGCGGAGCGCTCTCGACCCGGGCTCTCGACCCATGAACGGCAACCCGCAGCTACACGCGACCCGGCTGAAGCGACAAGACAGCGTGGAGGCCACGCTCGAGAAGAGCGGCGGCTTTGAGCCAGTCGACCGCGCTGTCCGCGTCACCTTTGCGGTGCTGCTGAAGCACAGCAACGTCTCGTACGTGTCGGAGCCGATGACCAAGGATGGATCCCCATCGGACACCATCATTGACGCCTGGCGAGCAGCTCTCACCCTACGGCGATGGTACGCAACGACACCAGTACTGCTGCTATCATGTGCGGTGAACTGACGCTTTCTTGTCGCCTAGGATTGTGCGTGAGCAACAGAAGCTTGCAGCAGCAACGAGGTATGTCCCTGGTGGTCCTGATTTGGTCGAGACTGATCAGCTAACTGCTCACTTACAACACACAGCGAGGCAAACACAATGGACGCGCTTCCAAGCGACGCGCAAGCGAAAGAGCGGCAGCAGATGCTGTACAATGCAGTCTGCGAGCCAGTCATCCGCCGAGCGCAGTTGCTGCTGCGGCTTGCGCCTGCTTCCATCGCCACGGTGACGTCGCACTCGGCGCCGATGAAGCTGCTGCCTGGCATCTCTATGCCGAGCAAATACGGTGCGACATCATACGCTTTGGACCGGTGAGGTTCTTGATCTGACTGAGACCATGCCAACAGATCTCGTCGCAGCGACTCAGGACAACGCTGCGTTGTCTACTGAGCTGGCGGAGCGGGAGCAGCAAGATCAGCACACGCGACAACTGCAGACGCTGATGGAGTCGAAGACAGTTGAAGGCATCGAAGAAGAAGACGAGCGACTACAAGCAGATGTCTTCGCGTTCATCCAGCAATCTCCCCCGAAGGCTCCGGACCTAACGCTTCCGGACGCACAGCCATTGCCGCTTTGCCTGGAAGAGATCATCCGTCGCACATTGACAGCGCATCAGCTCCGATCGCGACGACGGCTGCAAGGTCTCAAGACTTTCCGAAGACTGCTTGAAGCTACTGCGAATCTCCCGCGATCGATCTCGCACATCATCCCGATGCTGTCGTCGACATTCAAGCGCGCACAAGACACGAGTGACCTGTCTGACAGCACTGCAGCCAGCTTCTCGGTGGTCAAAGTTCACTACTTGACGGGGTTGGAGCTCGCCGGGACGCGTCTTCGCGATGCGATCGCGGAGGAACTGTTCGGCTTGCTCGAGCTGCTTCTCCAGCAGTCATCGAGAAGTCTGAAGCAGATCAACCAGATCACAGACGCACGCGTCAGTATCGACGGCCCGTCGTCGGCACGGGCTCTGATCGAACAAGCTACGCACGACATCTTGCTGGTACTAGAGACCTTCAGTCTTCCGTTCAACGGCGACGACTGGCAGAGGATCCACGGCACGAGTCTTGCGGCTTTGCTCACGGAACTCAGCGGGTGGAAGAGTTGGAAGCGCGCAGTCCATTATGAGCCGATCGAAGGCTGTGCCCCTGATACCGCCAGCGGGCAGCGGTACTCGATCATCCCCGCTGGCGCTGGATCGACGTACCCGAACATCATCTGCTCGCGGCAGATTGCGATGGGGACAGACCTCCAGCAGTTGACGCTCGCTCACAAGCAGTCGCCACTTGTGAAGCACGATCCAGTTGACATAGCGAGATCGAGCCCCAGAGGAGGGCTTGCGGTGTACAACCGAGCGTACATGCGCGGCCGGTGGTACTGGAAAGTGTCCGTCAAAGCGCAGGATGCTGTCCCGGTGTTTGTCGGTGTCTCATCGGGAGCAGTCGACTTGAACAGGTACGACAGTTCCCTTCATGTCAACGCAGCAGGCATCTTCGCGACGGAGGACAACGCCCGACGAGATGGCGGCTTACTTACGTCGACGGGAACCAGCATTAGCTGGCCAGAGAGCGGCACCCTCGGCGTCCTGCTCAACTGCGAAGAGAGGCGACTCGAGTTCTATGACGAGGCCAAGCGCATCTGTGCGGTGACATTGGAGTCCACAGGCTTCCCGTGCGGCTTCTTCCCCACGATCGGCATCAGCAGCGCTGAAGTTCATTGGGACCTCATGGCTTCGGTGCCCCCTAAGATGTGGTGCTCCAGTATCGACTTCCAGTTCCCGAGCACCGTTATCTCTGGGGCTCTTCTAGCTGTGCCATTCGACGGCAGCACCCTCAGCTGGGATGCCAAGCGCAGCGGGAACAGTGCGTTACAGCTCCTCTCTGGCGGGACGGTGCATGCTGCTGGCGACTCGAGCCTTGCGGACCACCAGTACGAGACGCTCGTTGCAAGCGAAGGGTTCTCTTCCGGGAGTCTGTTTATTGAGGTGCGGATCGTGGCACCCGGTCGGGATGGCCGATCAATGCTGGCGTTTGGGATCGTTGGCAGCGACTTTGACTCTAGCAACAACGGCGGGGTGCTGGACGACAGCATCGGGGTCAAGTGCAACAACCTGGAGGAGTCGAACGAGTGGAGCCTCTTCGGGGTGCTCTTCGACTTTGACAAGGGCTGCGTCACCATATATGCGGACCACAGCGACCCGGTTACCTCGACGGTCGACGTGTCGAGGCTGCAGAGTCCGCTGTTTCCGGCCGTGTCAGCTCTGTGCAATGGCTGCGTGTTCGACGTCAACTTCCACCCTCAGAGCCGCCCCGAGCTCCCGTCGGCTGCCTTCCGTCCAGTTGGGCCGCGAGGCAACCAG